>JASANA010010306.1:0-35332 GCA_030248095.1 Ptycholaimellus sp. GST1_10
TCACACCTACCAACCTGCTCATCCCAGGCTACAAGCCTCAGCCCTACCTGCTCCAACGGCTCCCGCCTCCACAAGGCCTACCAGCCCGAGCTCTACGCCACCGTCTCCATCTCCAAGCCCAGGCCCTGGCTCAAGCCCAGAAGCGCTGGAGGAAGGAGTACTTACAGCTACTGCGAGAAAGGGACGCGTACCAGGCGAGCGGGCGAGGGGAGGACGCGGAGTGGAAGGTGGGGGACGTGGCGCTCTTCGACGACGACTCCAGACGCTCCGACTGGCGCCTCATCCGACTACTCCAGCTACACCCGGGCCCTGATGGACGCCTACGCTACGTGACAGCCAGGATGGGCACTGGGAGGGAGAGCAAGTACCCGGTCAAGAAGCTCGTGCGTCTGGAGGTGGGCGAGGAGGCCGTGGAGACGGAGGTGAATGACTCCAGCCATGCCCACGACACCTTCAGCCTCTACTCCGGCTCCGGAATCGCTGGAGGGTCCCTGTGGTAGCTCCGGCTATCATATACCCTCCACTTGCGGTGATGAAATCCTCTCGCTGAGTCCCATGCTGGGTGGTGTGAGGATTGAGATAAGGAGGAGCTGGAATGCGGTGGGCGGAGCGTGGATGGAATGCAAGACAACGGCGCGGGGCGAGGGTCTCTGGCCAGGGACCACCCAGACTGCCGCCTGCAAACACTTCCTCCTACCGCCTCCCGACACTGCTGACCCATCAACATTCCTTCTGCTACACTCAATGCCTCAACTCCATTTCTCAACTTTCAACTGTTCCCATCCCTTCTTCTAAGAAATTGGCTTTTTTGTGCTATTAGACTCCAAATCCCATTTCGCCAACCTTCTTGCCAAATCTCTCACCTTCTCTGCCAATCAAACCTCTCTTGACCCTTAGGCTCAATCGCTATGCAGAGTTGGATGAATCCAGGAGTGCCTCTTGCCCCTGGATCCAAGTGTGTGAATTCCACTTGCCCTCTGCTACGAAAGAGCTAGAGGGGAAAGTGGGGGGTGAGCGGTAGAGTGGGGGAGGGAGGGGTGAGGGGAAGGTGGAGGGGAGGAGGAGGAGCATAGGCAGCCCCCGCTCATTTGCGCCTCCCAGCCTTTCCGTCCCACTTGCATCCTTTTGCTACAGCCTAATTTTCTATCCCTTCGCATCAATTGCTCCCAAAAACTTTTCTATCTCTTTGCATCGACTGCTCCCAAAAACTTTTCCAAAACTTTGATCATGATACGCGCCTTGCATTTCTCTGCCCATTTGGCCTACTCCAAACTTGCCTTATCCATTGGGTCGCTTTATAGGATTGTTAGCTTCAGACTAGCATTAGAGCTGCAGTTATTGTTCAGCTATTGATTTCGGTCCCGCTTCTTTGTGGCCAGGCAGAATGTAGGCTTTGAATTGCTTTTTAAACAAGCGCTACGCTCCTGAATGCCCTCATAGCAGTCTCGTGCAAACTTCCAGCGTTTACGCCTTTGCTCAGTCAGATTTCCAAATAAATACGAAGCGATCGGACCACTTAGAGAGCAGACAAAACTCTTCAGACGGGAGTTGAGCTGAGGGAGGCAAAGCGAAGTGCGGACAAGTTTCTGGCTGATGTGGCACAGGGCATGTGGATTTGGGGAGCTGGAGAGGGTGAATAGGTCAAGAGGAGGCGGCAGAAATGGGCGTAGGGAGGGGCTGCTGGTGGTGTTCATCGGCGGCGTCGAGGGAGCGTCGTTGGAAGGCGTCGCGTATGATGGTGGTGATGATGGCCGCGTCCGCCTCGTTCAGCAGGCCCAACTGGACCAGCTCCTTCGCCAGCGTCTCCGCCGCCTCCGTCTCCTTCACCTCCCCGCTCAGCTCTCGGTTCATCTGCACCCCAACTCGTCCACCTCACCACCCATTCAGCACCACCCATCCCTAGCCATACCTGGTCATCCAGGCGCAGTCGTAGCTTCACTTTGAGCTTGCCGGCGGCGTCGGTGGCAATCTGGCCGGTAGCGGAGACGACGCGGCGGTCCTCCACCATCTTGGCCTCCTTGGCGGCTTCAGTCTTGGCGGCCTTCTCCGCCTCCGCCTTCTCCCGCTGTCGACGCAGCAGTTCCTTCTTCTGCAGCAGGAGGCTGGGATGTGAGCAGGTGGAGGTGGGGGTGAAGAAGGGTGGAGGCCTTGTCGCTGTGTCGTGGTCGGCGTTGTCCGGGTTTGTCAGGAGGGGGTCGTGTGATGGGTCGGCTGGGGGCCAGTTGGTTCTGCTTCACGGTTGCCCTGGCTGCCACCGCCGGAGCGAAGGCCACCAGTGGATAGATCCCGTTCCTTCAATTTCATTTCCCATTCATCTTCCCATTCAATGCGCCAGCTATGGGTAGAAAGTGAATGGGAAAAGTAGTACCTGACATCCTCGAGGAATTTGTCAAGCTCGAGGAGAGGAATCTGGGAGTAGAGGATCTGGACACCCTTGGAGGGAATCTCGGCCACCACTCGCTGCTGGTCCGCATCCGATCGCCCCCGAATGTGCTCCTCCAGCAACGACTCGTTCACTCACAATTCATTCCCCTCCACCTTCCACTCCTACTTGTACCACTCAAAAGGCTCACCTTCAGAAATCTGAAGGTACTTCCGCTTCGCCTCCTCGCTCAAGTCTTCCTCCATACTCTCGTAGCGTTCTGTGAGCAGGGCGGCTTTGAGCAGTTGAGGAGACCATGAAGAGTAAGAGAGAAGAAACTGGGTCCATTGACGATGGCGTGTGCGGCGAGGAGTTTGAGGGAGTGGACTTCGAAGAGGACGGAGTGGAAAAGAAGTTGCCGGGCGCTGGGCCGCTTCTCTGGACTTACTTCCAGACAGGCCATGATGAAGTCCTGCCAACAGCAGCAAATTAAACCGACACACTTTTGTGGCTCTAGGTTGAGTGAAGCCTTCTGGCGAGGCTGGTCCTTGAGGAGGTCGAGTTTCTTCATGATGGCGTCGTGGCTGAGGAGGTGGGGCTGCGGGGTCTTGGCCTCCGTCTTCTCTCCCTCCCCGTTCGTAAAGCCCAGCACTGACATCTTCAAACATCTCCCCAGCTATCCTAATCACCATCCAAAAGTCAGCCAGTAGGAAAGACCTCGAGCAGACAAACACCGAGGGAGTAGATATCCGCAGCCACCGTCACCTGCTCGCTGGCTGAAAAGAGTAGATGGTTGAAGGTGGGGAGGAGGAAAGGAAAGGTAAAGAGACGAACTCTCATACTCCGGGGCCATGTAGTGCATGAGTTTGAGGCTGTCGCGGAAGGTCTTGACGTGGTGGTGAATGGCGTTGGGGGCAACGCAGCCGATCTTGATGAGGCCGTTCTGCTGGATGAAGATGGTGTTGCAGCTGAGGTTGCCATGGATGATGGGCGGCTGGGAACTGTGCAGGTAGTTCAGAGCTGACAGAATCTGCGTCGCCCACTTCCGCCATGACTTCAACATCCATTCCCCCTCTCATCGCCCTTCTTGGTAACTAATGGTCCTTTCACCTTTTCGCTCATGCTGTTGTTGCCCTTGCGTGTTCTTTTCAGGAACTGGCTCATGTTCCCCGAGGACATGTACTCCGTGATGAAGATAATCTAAAGAAGACATTTGAGGGAGTGAATGGGGGGGGGGGGTGTGGAATGGAAGGGAGTATGGATGGATGGATGAATGGATGGATGGAAAGGAGTATGGATAGAAGTGAGTAAGAGTAAGAGTAACCCTGGCAGCCTTGCCGGTCTTGGGAGCAGGTTCCTTGGGCTCTTTGGCGGACTCCTTCTCGTCCGTCCACCACTTGTAGAACTTCACCAAGTTGCAGTGGTCCAGCTCCATCAGGTTGTTGAAGATTGCGCTGATGGCCTTCTGCAATTGGGCAACCTCTCATATCTGATGGACACTCCTGGAAGTCTGGAAATAAAGATATTCTTGGGTGGTCTTGGAGCACGAACACGCGGGGGAGAAAGAGGAATGGAAGGACACAGGATAGCCACATGGCGCTAGATAAAGGATGAGCAAATGCTGCCGTCATACCTCTGTGTGTAGATTGAAGTGCTCAAGCCGA
The DNA here is from genome assembly GCA_030248095.1 of Ptycholaimellus sp. GST1_10. Lineage (NCBI taxonomy): Eukaryota > Metazoa > Nematoda > Chromadorea > Chromadorida > Chromadoridae > Ptycholaimellus > Ptycholaimellus sp. GST1_10. Next base: position 4,027 of record JASANA010010306.1, read on the forward strand.
CTCGTCATACTAGCCAGTCATCCACAGAGGCATAGAAGCTGTGAAAGGATGGGGAAGGGAGTGAGACCTCTTGAAGGCGGAAATTCTTGCGTTCGCTGAACTGGACTTCGTTCCAGACAACCTCGTTCCCCGTCTCCGTGTCCATGGCCAGATAGGCGGCGTCGATCCCTGGCACATCTCGCTGGCGTACCTCAAACCGCCTTCACAATATCATTAGAGGATGGGGGTTGGAAGAGGAAGGAGTTGCCTGTTCGCGACGCTTCTGCCATCGTCCGCAAGGGCTCTCCTCCAGGATCTCGTCCTGGTCCTCGTCCTCGGACTCAGAGCTGGCCTTGACCTTCTCCTCCTTCTCCTTCTTCCCCTTCTCCTCCTTCTCCTTTTTCCCCTCCAACGCCTTCTCCGTCTCCTTCCGCTCCCCTCCAACGCTCTCCTCCACGCTCTCCTTCCGCATCGGTGTCGCTGCCCCCGACGCCATCCGCAGCACCACCTGCGTCTTCATTCCAAGGAGCAAAGGGACAGCCAGCAACTCTGAGCCAAGCTATGGTCTCGGCCCAGTCCCTCTCAAAAGAGGCCGGAAAAAATAGGGGCCTCGGCAAAAAACCTAGCCGGGCTCCGGAGGTTCGCAACAAACGGGGAGGGGGAAAGGGGCGAGAGGGCAGGAGGGGGATGGAAGGGGGCCTGCTTTTTTTCCCGTGAGCGGCGGTAGCGGTCACATTGAGGCCTCCTTTTTTTGCCATGGAGCAGAGGCAGACGGAGATCCCCTTCGCCTGCACTTGCTTGAAGGCTTTTGGTAGCAATCGCTTTGGGAACTATAGTTTTACGCCTTTTTCAACGTCAGTATTCACATGATTAGTTTTAAACGACAAACGACCTAATTTACACCATCCAGATATCTGGCTTTTATGTGCAAAATATATTTCTTTGGGGTAGGTATATCTTGTAGGCATATCAGTTTTTTCACTTTAGACTCAGATTTTTGACCGAAGGGTGCGTTTCGCGGTCTTTACACATGCCTGATTTTTGTATGTGTATTGGGCTGGCGCTAGCGAAGCGGTAGCGCCCAGCCCCTCTTATCAAGTAACAACTAAGGTTTCCGAAAGTTTGGCAGGCTGTAGCTCGTCACATAGACTTGGAACAGCGCTACAAACACGCTCAATCACCAGGCTCAATCATCAATCGATTTGTAGGGTGGTCTTTTCTTTAAAAAAAATTTAAGTGCTTTATTTTGAGACTTATTAAAAAACTTTTCAAATACAGATGTCCGGTGTCTGGGTGCACACTGTCCGACCATCTGTCCGCAGTGTTGCAGTCTTAAGCAGCTGTAACTGTCAACAGTATATTGAATAGATAGTACCGGGAGGGGAACGAAGTCTTCATCCGATTTTAATATGGCTGGCATGATGAAAACGGATGAAGACTTTGTTCCCCACCCGGTATGATCACAAACATTACAACGGCATGCAGCACTAGTAGGTTTCGTAATGCACAGCCTTTAACAAAAAGTTAAATGACACACAACTTATGGAGGGAAAACTCCCTTATACCCACACGTTATAAGTTTAAAGGGAGAGTCAAGAGAATGCAACCCATCTCAGATCACTTCAATTTTTTTTTCATGGCTACAGAATATCAAAGTAAACTTGCGCTCTCAAGCCGTTTTTTTCACTTTTGATGTAAAATTTTAAGAAAAAATTCCCAAAGATTTACACGTTGTAGCATAGGCAAAGGTGTAAAAAAATTCATCAAAAATCGAGGAAGTCTTCTCCCATTTTCTCCCATCAACAGCAGCTGCATATAGTGAAAAGCAAAATATTTAGCCAAAAAAACCTGCAAAATCGTTGCGCTGTGTTGCGCGCAGCCCAACATGTGACTGGTCCCTACATTTCGACCTACTCAGAAAGCTGATGTTTCAATGCAATTATGTATAAAGACCCATCAACAGCAATAGTTTGCAAATTTTAGAAGCCTTAAGCGAGTAAAAAGAATTGTCTACCTTTAGCAAATAATTGAATGCTGCCTCTGTTAGTCCCCCAAAACACTTTCATAGTGTTTTGCTGCTGTCACTGGCCTCTACAATGGCTTCTAGCCTTCTCTGGAATTCGACAATGACTTAGATCTCTCTATCAGTTCCACGACCTTCCTACCCACCTGGCCAATGTTTCGATCAGTTAACTAATAAATAGCATTGAATTTGTTCTGTTTGATTAAATTTTATTCTATTTCTTACTGTTAGAAATGACGATTTTGAGGCCTTGCTCCATGAATTCCAAACTGCTTCAAGCAAAACGAATATTCATTGCAAACTCACCCAGCAGCCTACTATCATCAGAGAAACTCTCATCCCAATTAAAGACACTTGCATTCTCTTGACTGTCCCTTTAAAGGCAAAACTCAAGCATACTTCAGTGTAGAAGTATTGCCATCAAACCTTAAATATGAAACAGCAGATAACTGAGTAGACCGCTACCCTGTTTCATTGTGAGCAATTAATTGATTTCTGACCCCACAGTCAAATATGTTAAAGAAACCTCAGATACATGGGTAGACATCAATGCAACTGAAATCGTAATATTTAATGCCAGGCCACATTTTGAACTATAGCTATTCACAGGGCTCTTTATTTTCAAAACGGACTTGACAGCTGTATAACTCTATTCCTTTGCATTTTTTTAAGCCCAAGAACGTCTTCCTATGTGCTGCCTACACCCCACAGCAGCCGTTAACAAGAGGTCACTTTCGACCCCCTGTGTTATAACTTTTTGAGTTTTGCCTAGCAGCCCCCCTCCCGATAATAACGAGTTTTCCCTCCATTATATTACACCTCCAAGATGCCACACTAGCCAAGCAATATTTCAGGGACAGCGGCTTGATTTTTAAATGTCCCTCACATGCGTTTGGCTAACTGCACTGGCAGGACAGAGCTCTGCCTCCGCCAACCCGACCCAAATGTTGGCCCAGAGGACGATGAACAGGTGGACCTCAGCCCGGCGGCCTGCGCAATATCCACATCCGAGGTTGGGCATGGGGTCTGGCTGCGGCTGTCTGTGAGGCCGCTGAGTCAAGAGCTTTTCTTCTTTGGTCTTTTTCACCTAACGCGGCCCTTGTACAGCTGATCAGCCTGGAATGGTCGCTAGTCGGTCAGCCCATTTCTCAAACACACTTTAACCTAGAGAGTCAATTTTTATACTGAAAGTAGTCCTATATGTACTTGACTTATCAACCATTTTGTGGCGCAAAAGCTCTTTCTAGCCAGAAATATGTTAGTTTTTGCAAAGCCACGTAAATTATAATCTGTTCTGACGAAAAGTTCAATGTTTTGGTACATGTTCAAAAATTAATATCTCAAGTTCTCGGAATGGGGGGCAAACTAACTCCGCTAATTGGTAGCCTCGTCAAGGACATTTAGGACTACTTGCATTAAAAAATGGGCTTTCTAGGTTTAAGTGTGTTTGACAAATGGGCTTCCAAAGTCAGGTGTATGAAAAAGGCCTCCATCCCCCTGTACCAAGATTTAAGGAAAGTATCCACTAGAGACTGAAAAAAGGTCGTGGAAAAAAAGTCACATGAACTTTTTTTTCAAAATAAATGACAGTATAAACGACTTGGGAATTTTGACTTGCACCCCCTTTCATGATCGATCTGGTCTCATTGATTGTGCAGGTTTTGCTGATTCTGGTTTTGATGAGAACAGAAAGGGCGATTGTGCCATTTAAATATACTAGGAAAAAAGTCTGAAACCAAAGGCAAACTCTTATAGAGCACAAAAAAGTGCAATTCTAGACGACGGCCAGAAAAACTGCAGTCTCAGCCGCGATGGATATCTGATCTGGCAAATAATAAGCCTGAAAGTCTATCCCTAGCTCAAAGGCAGCAGAGAAGCAATCAGACGGGTATCTTGTCGAGGCATGATGAATGTGACATGGGCAGTGTACAACTTGGGTGGTGTGCCCGGGCCCGTCCTGAATGTCCTCGCCTCCAGCACCCATCTCCTGTTGGAGAAGGTGGGGGAAGTGAGATTTATTGATGCGGACTTTTTCCTCCCGGGATCATCGGCCAGCAACCGCTCCATGTTTGGCCTCGTCAACAGCGGACACGCTCAACTGGCCCGCACCAACGTCCAGTACAGCACACTCCAGCACCAGCACATTCACATCTCCAGACCTCTCTTCCTGGATCCCCTCTTCCTCTTCTACCGCCGGCTCCCACCCATCGCACCTGGTATGCCTCCTCACTACTTGCACCAATCTCTACCTCTTTCACGAGCTTTCCTGGTAGATCTTGGCGTACGGGCGTTGCTTCCCAATCGGATCATTTACCTGCTCTTGCTGCTTGCCGGGGCCCACGCTGCCTTAAAGCTGGGCACCGTCGCCAGAATCAACCTTTGCTCCAACAATCGTTTCCCGGTTTCCTTTGCACAATTAAAGAAAGAGCAGTATTGGAAGAATTGGGCTGGCGCGAACGGAGCTTTAGCGGAGTGTCAGCGCCCAGCCCCTCTTTTCGACCCAGGTGTACGTTTTCGGGGTTATTGCTAGATCTTAATTTTGATAAGGCTCTAGCTCATGACAGGAAGCTTCAATCGTTCTAATTCCTGTTGCATTGGAAAGAGCATCTGCAAATTGTCCAAAACTCGCGAGTAATTGTCAGAAAACGACAGAATTCTAGAGAAAATCGCTGAAAACCATTTGTCCGAACTCCTCCTTCTTCTTCTTCTCCTCCTCCGATAGTAGGTATTCAATTGGCCAACAGTAACGGGTCAGCAAAACAAAATGCAAATGTCTTAGAAGCTGATTCCACTAGTAGTAGATGTATTTCTTTGACTTTGAACTCGGGGTAATCCAATTTTTGGGAGAAAAGAGATTCAATTTAGGCTTGCCGATGGTACCACATATAATAAAGAATGGGCGGAAGGTGAAGGGTAATGAAAGGTGAAGAGTAGAAGCATAGACAATAATAATCCCTATGGTAGAAGGCTGATGGACTCAACTTCAGGTCCTCGGCAGGCTCTCCGTCGTGCGATGGAGTCTCGTCTTTTTCTCAGTGATCTGGCAAGAGTTGATGAGCTCACATGTGACCTTTCTTTTCACGCGCCCACTACGGGACAACATTCTCCTCAGCAAGGGAACCAAACACCTAGCCACATCAATTTTCTTCTGAGCTAAAAATAGAAAATTGACAGGATGGAGATTTCGTTGAGCTGCTGCGAAGCAGTCGCTACCGGGCTATGCACCGCTCTGTGGTCTTCCGACAGAGATTCGGGGCCTACATGAGGGTGTCCCTTTCTAGAGTCCAGAAGCCTTTCTTAGCCGAAAAAAGTATGGCTTGGTGGACTAGGATGACGTGCTTCTGGAAGGCCAGGCAGCAGCGTCCATGATGGCCAGCTTTGATGCGCTGGACCGACCTGAGTCTCCACTCCTCTTCATGGCCGGCTATTTATCTAGCCAGTACCTCGTTCTCTTCTCATGGCCTCAAATCACCATATCTTCGTTTAAACTACAAACAAACTGGGTGAAAAGAAATGCACAGGGTGTATTTGAACGCTGGACGCTGTGACCTGGTGCACTACGTGGACTACAGCGCCACAATTGCCATCAACGCCTTCGTCTACCATTCCAGCATTGCGGTCCTTCCTAATACATGAAGAGTGTAAAGCCTCACAGATGAACTACAGGCTTATCGGCGAAATCTAACAGAAGCGGAGACAAGGGTGATCATGAACGAGCTGAGGCGAGCCTATGCCAGCAAGCAGGCCCATCGCGCATGTCCCGACATCCTCCACCCACAAACACTCGGTATCTTTCAGTGTCAGGTGACTTTGCTCACTTAGCACTGCCTTTCGTTGAAGCAGTTCATTTGCAGGGACCGTTTTGGATTGCCTCTTTTTGCCTGGCTCTATCCACTGTCGGCTTCATCCTTGAACTGGCTTTTTGTTGTTGCTCCTGCATACTTCATACTGGATATTTTGTGCTCATGCTGGTCTAAATTCATGAGAAAATGGCTAGAAAACAAAATTTTGTTTGCTTCATTGAGCGAACAAGCATGCAGAAAGACGGAAGGGAAAAAATGTGGGGGAGTAAGAAGAGTGGGATTGAAAGAAGCGGTGAGGAGGGGAGTTTGCCTGCGCATCAAAGTGAAGTACAAGAGGCCTACGATGCAGGAGGTGCGGTGTGTGAGGGAAGGAGGAGTGAGTCTGCCTGCGCCAGAAGGTCGAGGAATACCAGCTGAAGCGCAAAGCCTCCCTGATAACAGACCGTCATGAGCGACAGGGACGCCAACCAGCCTCACACCCGCACCGACCCTACCTCCTCCTCCATCTCCTCCGTTACCTCCTCTTCTATCCTCCTCCCCAAACCTATCACGTCACTCATCCCCTGCCTTGCCAAATGCTTACGTCACTTTTTTGCCCCACTCATTCAATTGCCTCCTGCCTCCGCTAGAATTATCCATCATTCCATGCCTCATGTCACTCACTCATGCAGAGACCAGCGAAAGAGTTGGGACGAATTTTAAGTATTGACGGGTAAATGAGAAAGAGTTGGTTGCAGAGTGATGGGGTGCTGTCGACGGACGAGTACTTCTGCTACCACTGCCAGACGGCGGTGTCGAATGTGACGGAGCAGTTCACCTGTCCCAGCTGCGGGCAGGGCTTCCTGGAGAAGATTGAGCGGGACTCGGCCACCAGCGATGCCACCTCCGACGAGGACTCCTCGCCCTTCGCCGCCTTCCTCCCACCCAACGCCCAGCACAACAACCCCGCCAACTTCCTCCAGCACTTACTCGGCGTACTGGCCGGACACCCTCCTCCGCCACAGCCTGCCCAGCAACAACTGCCCGCACAGCCCGGTTACCTCCCCACATCTCTTCCCCTACGCCATTCACCTAAAAAACCTCATTTAGGAGCTGAGTCGGCTGGGAGTGACGTAGCTACAGCTTCCAGTGGCTCGGGAGGGGCGGGAGGTCAGGAACCGCAGCGGGTCCAGGTCACCTTCACCACTCTACCCGGCGGCCCACGAAACATACAGATCAGCGCCAACCCCAACAACTTCCCCGATTTCATCCTTGCTGTGTAGCAGCTTGCACCCTGAGGGATTGTTGATGGAGATGTTTAGGAGGAGGTGGTGTTGAGGCTGAACGCGTTTAGCGGGGGAGCGGGGGGAGCGCAGATGATGCACGGGAACCTGGGAGACTATGCCTGGGGCGAAGGCGGCCTGGACGCCGTCATCACCAACCTTCTAAATCAATTCGAAGGTCTTCCTTTTCTTATCCTTATATTCCTTTAGCTCTATTTCTATCTCACCATGCGTTCTTCGTACAGCACAATTGCGACAATTTGGGGGGCAGCCTTTTTGAGGAATGTGGAATGTAACTTTCGAAGGAATGTAAGCAGGAAAGAGATGTAGGTCAGTCAGCGTCGTTGTCGGAGGAGGAGCGGGCGGCCTTGCCTCGTGTGCAGCCGACAGAAGTTCAGCTGGCGGCCAAGGCCCAGTGCTCCACCTGCATGGAAGAGTTTCAAGCCGGAGAAGAGCTGCTCCAGCTTCGCTGTGCTCACTGCTTCCATGCACCCTGCATTCTCCCTTGGCTGGAAACTGTGAGACCTTCCTCCTGCCTCTGCCTTTCTGCGTCTGGAATCTTGGCTTGCTTTTCAGCAGAACACGTGTCCAATCTGCCGGCAAGTGGTGGGCGGTGAGAGGAAGAATGAGGCGGGGCCCTCCAACAATCCATCCGGCGGCGGTCAACCCACCCCTCAGCTCCTCCAATCCATCGACGAGCTGGACTAGCATCACACAGCTCCATTCTCCTTTCATCCATTCGATTTCTCATTTCCAATGCCTCCGCAGTAAGCTTTCTCCTTTGTTCTCCCTTCATTTTGTTCCCCGATTGGAAGCAGTGCGCTTCAAAGAGTATGTGCAAAATAGCCCTGTTGAAATTGTTAGCCCTGAGTGGGAGTCTGCGTCCTCGTGATTGAGAGAGAGAGAGATTGCTCTATGCCCTCTTTTGCAGCGCTGGCAAAAGGGTGCCATTGCGGACCAAGCTTGCGGTTTTTTGCTGTGATTTAGGTATGCCTAGTTAGATGAAGCCTGCTATGGCCAGCGCAAAAGAGCAGCATACAGCATTCAAGTACAAAATAACTTTTAGATAGTGTCAGCAGAGAAAAGTCAAAAAAGGGTCATAAATAAGGCATACATACGTTTCTCTTGCTCCTGGACAGCAGAGACGACACGAGTGAAAGTTGGCAATTCCCAAAGGTTAGCAGAGATGTTATAGGAATGACCTCCATCGTAGACTTCACCTCCACTCAGGCCTATTTTCCATTTCATCCCAGGCTCGGGCAGGTAAACCTTGAAAATCAATTTAAAAAGTGCTATGACTCAGATTGATTTATTCTGATTGGAAACTGTTTACCAAAAACGTTTTTGCTTTCCAAAATTTAGCATTTTTTCAGGAGCCGATTTTTTTCAAAACCATCCTGAAATCTATGGCCAATTTAGCAAACCGTAAGAGACAAGTCTCATTGCATTATATTTGACGAAAGACTCAACTTCTTTGGCAGATTTCCAAAGCAAAATGAAATAAACGGTTCGTGAGGTAGCGCCTTGGGTGATGACAGGTGCGACGAGGAAATCGTTGCCAAGGAGAAAGGCATCTGATGTTTGCAATGCAGCTGCCGATTCATCTCCCGTCCACCATAGCGGACGAATTATCGGCCTCCCCTCCGCCACACTTTCATTCCCCAGCTTCTCCCACAAATCCCCTTTCGAATCTCGCAGATCCAGCAATGCCTGAAAGCTTTGCTACAATTAGCTTTGCTCAGCCTCATAAAATTTGTTGAAAATTGAATGAGAGGCTTGGAATTGGGCTGACCTTGGAGTGGTTGATAACAGCCTGGTCATAGTCCCAGGGAGCGATGGAGAACTGAAGCGAGGGCAGGAACAGCGTGGCCTGGAGCCAGCGAATGTAGAGCTCCTTGTCGGGCAGGGGACAGTTGGTATTGCTGATGCTGTTGTTGCAGTAGGCGTTGCCGCCTATCATGTCCGGCAGAACGAACGGGTAGCCGAGCAGGCCAAACTGCAGCGCAAGCGGTATCAGAGTGGCCAGTCCGTTGTCACTGCCCCACCTTTCAAATACTCAGCCGAGTATTAGAGGGCAGCAGCAGGCATGGATAGGACCTGGAGTCCTTGTCCATGATGCGGACAAGGACTGGGGCTTTTTGGCTGCCGCAACCCACGCGAGTCTCCACGAGGCCGGGCGTGGGTGCCGCCGCGTTCACCTTGGCCACTACATTGAGCACATAGTCTCGCGTGAATCTCCAAACAACTTTCCCTTGCTCTAGTGGTTGTTGAGTGAAGAGGCTGACTGGTTTGGATAGGCGGCGTTTTTGAGTCTGAAAGCAGCCGGAAGCCAGTTGACCTCGCCGGCGTCGAATTTGTACGAGTCAATGCCCGTGGCTGAGAGGAAATTCACCAGATTGTCCACAAACCTTAAACCGCAATTTGCAAATTCTCAGCATTTGATGGGATGTAGAACCATTGCGTGGCCTGTGGATTGGTAGTGTCCAGACTAAGGCCTTCGCCGTCCCACCAGAAGACGGTGGCAGGGAAGCCTTTGGGCGTCTGGACCCAGTGGAAGCGGTTGGCGGGATTCCTGGCCGTGGCGGAGTCCAGGTTGGCAAAGGGGTGGACCCAGAGGCTGCTGCGAAAGCCCATGGCGTTCAGCTGGGCGGTGGTGTTGCGGGTGTCGGGGAACTTGGCGGGGTTCATGGCCAAGTCGCCGTAGGCCGTCGCCCAATCGTCGTCGATCTCCAGATGGCTGGCTGGGAATGCGTAGCGGCGGATGTCCTGGGCGAAGGCGATGAGCTTGGCGGCGTCGATGTCCTTCTTGTACCGGGCCCAGGTGGACCAGATGGGCTGGCGGAGGACGCGGAGGTCGGGCAGGGCGGAGGGATGGCCCAGCTGCTCCTGCAGCATGGCCAAGGCAAGCTCTGCGAGACTGGCGGAGGGGTCGGTGTGGAGCCAGAGGGAGAGCTGGAGACTGGGCGGTGAGTTAGGGGGCAGGGTCTGAGCGTAGACGGAGTCGAGGGCAGCAGCTTTGAAGTAGAGGCGGGCGGGGGAGAGGCCGAGCCAGAGCGGGTCGGAGTCGGCGATGGTGACGGCTAGACGGGCGGAGGAGAGCCAGTAGCGCTCCATTACGCCGCCCCAGCTGCCCTGCAGGCCAATGGAATAGAAAGGAGCAGAAGTAATTGATAGGAATGAGAAAGCCTGATAGATGTCATTGGTGACGTAGGGCTGGAGGGGGATGGTGGCGTTGGCGGCGTTGAAGGGCCAGTCCTGGTGGTAGGTCTCGCAACCCCCGTACCACTGAGCAGTGCCAAGATCCAGCTCACCTGTCAGGAGGCATGGGCTTTTGAACTGAGACGATTCATTTAGTAAAATTTCTGTTACCCTGAAAGCTTCGAATGGAAGAGGATGATTGCGGCTGGAAATGGAAGGTCAGCTTTTTGAGTGGACCCAGAGTAGCTGCGCTAATTGTCAACTGCATTCCCGTGTCTGCGAAAGCGTAGACCAACATCGTGTCTGGCAAGATCGTAGCTTGTGTTGTTTAACTGAATATGCAGAACACAGAAAAACCGTTTTTAGATAATAGGCTGATCTGGGAGCCTACCGAAAGCGGATCCCAGCGCAGAGCAACACCTTGACGTCCAGGCAGAGTCACTTCACTTGCATATGGCTTGATCACCAAAGATTCAAACGATTCTTCCTTCAACCTACGTTTCTGTTAAGGTAGTCCAGTAAAACAAAATTTGCTTTTTTGACAATCAAACATGTATAGTTTTCCGTTTCAGCTAAAAATGGGAATTGCATGATAGTTAACCTCTGGGGCTTTGGTAGGCAAGGAAAAAGGAATATTGGAGGGTAGACTGGCCATGCCTCCAGTAGGGCTAAAAAGAAGGATTGTAGACAGCACCAGCGTCAGCAACCCTGCTGTCAGTATTACACCCGCTACTGCAACTTATTCATCGTAATGCATTTGAGAGAAAAATTGAGTAGATTGAGTAGTTACTGAAGATGACTAAGGATTGAATTCGTTTTTGATTCATGCTGCGAAGCTAAATACTGAAAAGGACTCGTCTCGTAACTTTCTTTGTGTACCGAGCAATGGTGTAATTCAAGCCAAAATTAAGATAAGCACCCGTGGCATGTACAGCTCACTAAAATGATTTTTATGGTTTCTGTTATTGTTACTCTATGGTGGCTTTACGCGAATTTTATGCGTTTGAACCTGAATCAAGTCTTAAATCAAAACTTTTGTGCGAAGAAAGCCGTTTTTACAAGCATAATTGGGACAGAGCAGTGGTTGGCGGGAGTGGAGTGGAGCCATCTTTCATTTTCTTTTGCAGCGGAATACGATTCCACGCTGATAGGCATAAGCCAATATTCTAAAGTTCTTTCATTGAAGGCATTTTGCGTATTTTTGGTTTACAGCAGTCCATTGTTTTTCGCTTTACCTCCAAGTCTGCGCAGATTTTCTAGAACATTTATTGTGATATATTTTTTACCTATTCATGTTTAAAATGGGGCATTATTCATAAAAAAATTTATTCAAAAAAAAAAAATTTATTTATTCTTACAGTGAGCATGACTTTTTCTGGAATTGGCTTTTTTCCAAACACAACCATATTCACAAAAGATTGTATGGTGAACGTCGAATGAACTGGGAACGTCTGAAATGCAGCTCAATGTAGCTCTAACCAAAGGGAAATTAACACAGAAATTAGTGAGATTTAGCAGCTTCATCACAGTTCGCCAGCACTGCTGACCAGGTTAGCACAGTATAAGCAGAACGAACCGAAGAGAAGCTTGAAAATCGATAAAATCTCTCTCTACAAGATGGTGGATATGTCCCAGGCGATATCGAGGCAGAAAACTAGGGCGATGAGAATGATGACGAGTGCAATGGAGAAGGCGACACTTAGACCGAGTCCCGTTGACGCAAACACTCCCAGCACTCCCACCACTGCTACCGCGGCAAATCTACATCCACACCCCATCCAATATTTTTATGGAAAAAAAGAATAGCGGAATACTTGAGGATGCATCGGGTAGTGAGGGCGTTGGCAAAGCTGACGCGGTGGCAACCCTTGCGCCTCTGTCGGTTCAACGGCTCTCGCACTCGAGCCTGCAGCCTCTTTTGTCTTTCTGAGGGGAAGGGAAGAGAGGAGGAGACCATGGCAGAGAGGACGGCATCTTTGGCTCCTTCCCAGGCCCCGGGCCCTCGAAGACGGAACTGATACGGCGTCACCGGACCCAGCAACACCTCCAGCGCCAGCCTACGCAACATCACCACTCGCCTGCCTACTCCTAGTTCACTCTTCTACCGAGGTTCTTGAAGGAAAAGGGCGAGGGAAAGTGGACTGTTGCCGAGCTCTGAGGCCAGCTCGTCCATGTACTCCACATAGTCCACCTTCATTCAAATCTTGACGAAAAATGGATAAAAGAAGCTAGAATACTTGTATGGTATGCCGCTGACTTTCATAATAGCGTTTGCGCATAGCTTCTGTCCTGGAGGCGATATCCGCCTCCATCTGGGCCTGGCTGGGCAGCCTCTGATTCCCTGTCATCACGGCCAGAGCCCAGCGTGCCTATAGAGGCTAGTACTTGAGATTGCTGATGAAGGGGGTGGATAAATGACCTGCTGCTCACTGATGGGCTGTATGGCACCGATGGGCTGTATGTAGCCGACGAAGGCGAGACTGGGGTGGGAGAGGGCGGGCGGGAAGACGAGTTTGTAGAGATTGGCACGGTTCTTGCCCGCCCAATCCAGGAGGTCCTGCAGGAGGGGTGGATGGAGAAGGAAGTGAGAGAGTGGCTGAATGACCTTGGCGAGGAAGGGGAAGGCAAACTGGTAGCCAGTGCAGACGATGATGTCGTCCACCTCCACGCTGCTCCCGTCCACGAATTCCACGCACTGCCCGGACATCCCTTTCACGTCCCCTGGAAAAGAATGTCGATCACGCCGCAAGTGAAGAAGTGGGGAAGAACCTTTGATTTGCAGTTGTCCGGCGAGAATGGCGTTGGGGAGGAGATCGTTGACGCTGGGGTGACCCTCGAAGAAGTGGTGCCGGGGCTTCAGGTTGTACAGACTGTGATCCATGCGTCTATTCAGACCGTGCTCCACATAAACGCTTGCCGCCTTTACACCAATCTAGACGAGCAGTCGCAATTTGAACTGGGTAAGAAAATGAGTGGAGGGGAAACCGTTCGTCGAAGCCGGTCAAAGAAACGGTTCATGTACCAGACGTCGTAGGGGTAGCCGTTGTGGCTCACCCGGTTCCAAATCCAGGCTCCTCGACGGGTGCTCAGGTAGACCTTCAACAACCCATTTGAAGGAACAAACAAATCGACAGAGGGTGAACGGCGTTGCAGTTGGAGCGTGACAGGTCGATGGCTGCGTCCAGGGCGGAGTTCCCGATCCCGATCACGAGAACCCGGCGACCTTCGAAGCCTGCTGCACTCCTGAAGCTCTGCGAGTGCTGCACCTTGCCCTCAAAAGCTCATTCTCGGGTTAAGGGAGGAGGGGTGAGGGGTGAGAGAAGGCTACTGTGAAGTGGTCCAGGCCGGGAATGGGCGCGATGGAAGGTATGGCATGGTGGCCTGTGGCAACAAGGACACCGTCGAAGATCTCTTCCACCACCTCCTCGTCATTGTTGTCTGCCAATATACAAGTTTTGCGTTGAGAGTAAACAGGGCCAGGGCTTTAAAAGCTTACTTTCCGGGCGACATTTTCGGCTCCGAATGAGCATCTGTCCGCTGTCCTCGTAATCGGGAGCCTTGAGGACCTAGCAAAAATAGTCAATGAGGATATCGAACGGAAGGGATCGTGTTTTTAATCGGCTCACCTCCAGAACTTCAGTATTGAAGCGTATGTAGTGGGTGAGATTGAAGGCCTTGGCGTAGTCGTGGAGGTACTGGTTGAGCACAGAGTTGTGCATGAAGTTAGGCGTGTCCGGGTGGGGTGGGAAGTCGGAGTAGGCCATCATCTCTTTGGAAGTATTGATGATGGTTGATTTCATCACCGTTCCCATATTCTGCTAACTATTCCATTCAAAAGAGGCAAAGAAGGGGAAGAAAGTTGGCACCTTGCCCAGGTCCTCTCGGTAGTTCCAGAGACCGCCGAGATCCGCCGTCTTCTCAAAGCACACTACCGAAGCATCCACTTCCAGCGCCGCTTTTATGGACGGCAAGCCTGCCAAACATAAGAAAGCGTCAATTTAAATTTCTAATTTGTGAGGTTCTTTTTCGGTAAAAAAGAGAAGAAATAGCTATATCTTCAGCTGCATTTTAGGGTACGAAGGAAAGAAACCTGAAGCTCCTGCACCGATGACGGCGATGCGTTTGTTCGACATTATACTTTTAGCTTTTTCTTCAATTTCAAACCAGATTTGACACTAATTAAATTTTCTTGAGTGACGATCAAAGCAAAAAAAGCGTTGGCATTCCTTCAGCTGGTGTGTCTGAGGGGAGTGTGAGATTGTGGGTGAGTGTTGATCATACAGAGAGGCCATGCGCCCGGAGCGGGTTACAATAGCCGGAAAAGAGGAGAGGAGTGGTGTGAATGAACTTCGCTGTTTACCCGCTCCCTCCCTCCCGCCATGAGCCTCATGGACATAGGTGTCCATGTCTCACAAAAGGTCACTCCAGGTTACGGCTAATATATCTTTAAACAACAACTTTACCCTTCCATTTTTTGCGATTATATAATTTCCAAAAATAATTTCCAAATTTCCAACAATTGGATTAAAAATAATTTAGGCTTCCCACATTAATCCGAATCGAGCCTTTTGCCACAATAAAAAGTAATGCTCAGTCCGCAAAGAGCAAGTATCAGTGTAGTCATGGCACAGAATACCAAATAGTTCTAGAAAAAACCAGCTATAGATAACTTTAAATGAAGTAAATGTTTAAAAATGCATAAAATGACATAAAGCTATGTGTAAATGCGCAAAAATACCTAGGTATCGCTGTCACGCCCCTTGCTTTATGCGCGGTTGTTAGATATAATTAATTTATTGCAACTGCCGTGAAGAGCTGCAAAATGCATGCTGTTGAAAAACTACCAGAAGCTCGGCGCTAGGAAGGAATAAATTGAAGAAAAGTTTTGAGAGGCATGTCGGGTTGTAAGTAATGCCTGTCCCTTCCTGTCATAACTGTAATGGGCAGGGTAAAGTGGTTGCGGCGTGGCGCCCAAGGAGGTGAGGGGGAGTGTGAGAGGGGGTTGAAGAGGGTGTCTTCGCCTGTGGAAGGACAAGGGGTTGTAGGGCTGAAGTGCGTGGCGATTGCTATCAGTGGCGATGCGCGAATGTTTTACCGCCCTCTGCTTTCACACGCGACGGGGGACAAGAGTGAAGTAATGGAGCCCCGGAAATGCATCTCTTTGTTGCGTAGTCCAAGTGTGCAGGGCTCAATGGCGCTTGAGTAGAGCTCCTTTACTGCTTTCTTCCACACTCACGCTTTTCAAGGCCAACTAGTTTTCCGCTCAAAGACGGCTCCTATCGAAGAGCTATCTCATGAACCCCCTTTCACCACTCCTTCACCACTCCCCATCTTCTCCACACACAGCCTTTCCAAACACTTACCCTCCAGCCTTTGGGGAATCCGAAATATATGGATTCTGATTATTCTTTTGTGTTAAAAACATGACTAAACATTACTTCCTCTGCTTATCATTTTGCTTAAAATTGTGATTCTTTCCAATGTATGGCTGTGCAGGAAA
The DNA here is from genome assembly GCA_030248095.1 of Ptycholaimellus sp. GST1_10. Lineage (NCBI taxonomy): Eukaryota > Metazoa > Nematoda > Chromadorea > Chromadorida > Chromadoridae > Ptycholaimellus > Ptycholaimellus sp. GST1_10. Next base: position 19,792 of record JASANA010010306.1, read on the forward strand.
AGCGACTATTTATCCCATGGTAGAGGGTGCATGGTGGAAGGGGTTGGAAAAAAGCGGTGGTTGAGGAGGGAAGCTGAGCTTGCAAGCCAGCGTAATCACTGCAGTATAAGAAGATGTGAACCGGGGTTAGCCGAAAAGCGATTGGAAGGCAAAGAAGGCGACGTGCGGAAAGAAGCAGGAGGGAATCGTTTGACTGAAGAGTAGGGTGGGGATCTTGGAGCATTTTGGGCGCTTTCAGGTAACATTCCATCATAAGTCAAAAGCGCTTGGGGATTTTTCTAATGTCTTGTGGGGCTGAAGAGAGAGGGATTGAAAGGATGTGGTTGGGAGGATGGAAAATAGGGTAAAAGGAGTGACCAAGTCAGGTGAAGGGGCCTGCGGCGTTTGGCTTCCTCTAAGGACCAGGGCAACCAGATTGCTACGCTTCCTCCGCGCCCAAAAGTAGCTCTTCAGGCATCAAACGTCAAACCCTACACCAGAAAAGCGCAAAAACCAGTTTTTTTCAGCATTTTATGATATAGAAGCCAAAGTAAAGGAGCAAAGAAGAGGCGGAAATGAATATAGTAACAAAATGAGGTAGAGGTGTTGTATGAGGTAGTTGGGATAGAGTGGGCATGCAGTTCCCTGACAGTGATCTCAGCGCTTCTTTCAACGATAAAATTCCCTGGGCAGTGGGCTTCAACAGAATCGATGGCGGACAGCTCAGATGAACTGCCATCATTTTGCTACGCGGCATTTCAAGTGGACGCACCAGCGCTTTCAATATACCATGGCCAATGCCGTCCGCCCCAGCCGCTCGCATTTCACTAATGCCCAAAATTTGATTCTGCGCAATTTTGATTAATTTTGTCTGCGGAAGAGAAGCAAAGCTGGCCCAATGCACGCCCTGAGTGGATGAATTTCAAAGCATTGGGCCAGCTTTGCCTGCTCTAAAGAGAGCTGGGCGGAGGGGACCAAAGCCAAACCTGTCCACGAAAGAGTAATGGGGGATCGTGAGGGTTGTGCCTAGTTGAGGGGGCTGGGGAAGTGTTGTTGGAGGAAGCAATGCCCTAGAAGCAGACCAGTGGAGCAGAGGGAAACATGAGTTCTACCCTTAGAAGCAAATGCCAAATGGAGATACCTGAATAGAGGATACGAATAGTGCGAATTATGAATAGGCCAAAGTAGGGGCTGTGTGAGGTAGACACGGTGGAAGAGAAGGAAAGAGTACGCAAGCAACTACAACTAAACAGCCGAACAGAAAGACGCCACTACGCGTAGGAAGAGAGACAGGCTAGAGCAAGGTTCGCTTGGAGTTGGGAGACCATCCGTACTTACTCCACGATAGAAGGATCTCGCGCCCTTCCACACTACACACTACACCGAAGACAATCAGCCGGGCAAATGGGTGAAATATACTCGTAAACAGGGCAGAGAGAGAAAGGGGATTGCAAGAGACGCTCTCACGGGGCTCTGGCGCTACTTTTCAAGAGGTTGGAAGCAGCATGGCTCACCAGGATGATTGACAGGAGAACTCTCAGAGAGAACTGCGGAAGCCTTCACCAGGTGCAGAAAGAGAGGAGGGAAGAGCTATATGAAAATTGAACCGGTGAACAGGCTGTTTGCTTGCAGCCTGGAGGCCTAGAAGGCCAAGACCTGGATGAGCGTAAGGATTGGTTGAAGGGATAGGAATGAGCGAGGTGAGAATGAACTCGGTTATTGCCGAAGTCTACGACGAAGATGCGTCCGTCGGGGTGGATGGCGATGTCGACGGGTCGGTCCATGAGTGGCTGGCCGGCGTTGCGGTCCAGTCCCACGGTGGCCAGATAGCGCAGCTCCGGCGTCAGCACCTGCACCCGGTTGTTCCGCGAGTCCGCCACTATCACGTGACCTGCAAGCCATTCAGGACTAGGGGGTAGGGTCTAGGGGGTAGGGGATGATACCTTCAAGGTCGATGTCGATGCCCTGTGGGCGCTTGTAGGTGGCGTCCCAGTCGCCCTCCCGTCCGTAGAACTTCATCTCGCCGGAGGAGGCAGCGATGAGGGCGAGGCGGTGGTTGTTGAAGTCGGTGACGAGGAGCTGGCCGTCGGGGAAGAAGGCAACGCCGCGCGGGGAGTCGAAGTGCTTGAGGAAGAGGTTGGAGTCGAAGCCGTATTTGCGCAAGAACTGTCCCTTGGGGCTGAAGAGCTGGACGCGGTGGTTGCGCGTGTCCGTGACGGCAATCTGATCCCCCGCATTCACGGCCACTGCCCAGGGATAGTTGAACTGGCCCACGCCGCGCCCCTTCTCCCCGAACTTGAACCGGAAGCTTCCGTCCATTCCGAACACCTGGCCCAGCATGCGGAGCTTAGGGCAGTGGGGCAAGAGGAGGAATAAGATGGGAGTAGTGTGCCTGAATGCGATGGTTGTCCTTGTCGGCCACGATGACCTCCTGCTGTGAGTTGATGGCGATGCCCGCAGGGCGGTCCAGCTGGCCAGCTCTCGTCCCGCCCACGCCCCACTTGTACAGGAAGCGCCCTTGCCCATCGAACACCTCCCAATACATATCCATAACCTCAAAATGCAGGTGTAGAAGTGTATGGGGCTACCTGAATGCGGTTGTTGGATCTGTCGGCGACAAGGATGTGCCCGTCGCGGTTGATGGCGATGCCCCAAGGTCGAGAGAGCTGTCCGTCCTCCACGCCCTCCCCGCCGAAGGAGAGTAGGGGCTGGGCGCCGAGCTTGGTGTAGTCGCGTCCGGTGCGGGCCTGGACGAGCAGTGGGCTGCCCTGAATGTGGCGGCCGCGGATGCGGATCTCCACCCGGTGCTCCCCGTCCACCATCGGCCGGTAGGAGATGAGGTAGGTCCCGTTCTCGCGATCCTGCACCTCCACCGGGCAGGGGCCCGAAGGGGAGCTGATGCTCACCTCAATCCAAGCCAGCCTAAGAGGGAGAAGAAGGAGAAGGAGAGTGAACCTCGACGAGGTCCCCGCCGTAGGACAGGTTGTCGCCGGCGGCGTCGCGTGCCTGCAGGGTCATGTAGGCCATGCGGTCGCGTACCACCCGCCGGAAGGCCTCGCCCATGATGTAGGACTTGTCGGCCTGTGCCTGGGTCTGAATCTGGCCGAGGCGTTTGATGGCGGCCAGAATGCCAGGGTCGGGCGGCAGGAAGTTGATGTGGTCCGTCTCCACGAGGCCGAAGTAGGGCCGGGGCAGCTGGAGCTGTTCCAGGAGGATCTCGCGGGCCTGAACGGTGGCCGAGGGTGGACGAAGGCCAGAGGCAGAGGCTGAGGTGGCAGGCGGCTGAGCGGCCATGAGGCTTTCGGCCTTGGCGACGGCAGCGCGGAGGCTGGAGAGGCGTTCCCGGAGCTCGCCGCGCTGGGAGTCCAGGTTGGCGAGCTTGGCGAGGCGCACCTGGTCCATGGCCTGGAGGAGGATGCGCTTGCGCTCCTCGAGGGTGGAGATGTGCTGGAGGAGGGCGGCGCGGACTTCGTTGGCGACGGCGGCCACCTTCGCCTCCACGCGCTCCGCCATCCGCTCCAGGTTGTCCGAGACGTCGTCCAGGGCCTTCTGCAGGGACTTGGCGTCCACCAGCAGCTGCGAGGTCAGCATCGCCTCGTCGAATCGGTGCAGGTAGCCGATCTTGTGACTCGTGTGCTCCTAGGCATCATCATGTTTTTATTAAGGAACTGGACAAGACTTGAAGAGGCCTTACTGGGAGGCATTGATAGCAGAGTGGGCGGGAGCAGGTTTCGCAGAGCAGAAGCAGAGGCTCCTTGTGCATGGGGCAGGTCCCGTTGGCGGCCTTGGTGAGCTGAAGCGGGCTCAGCGGACTCTGCTGACTGCTCTGCCCCGAACTCCCTCCCCCGCCTGCACCCATCCTTCCATGCCTCCATCTCTCCTTCCTCCACTCCCACGCCTCACCATCCCCGGCCTGAGAATGGTAATAGGAGGGGAGGTCGGTGATGCGGTGGTCGCGGGTGACGCGGACGATCTGGTGCGCCGTCTTGCAGTTCTTGCAGAGCACTTCTTGACAGTTCTCGCAGCGAGCAACGCCTTCGTAGTCTTCAATCCCAGTCTCCCTTTCTCTCTGTCAGGGGTGGTGTGGAAGAGGAGGAAGAACTGGTGCAGCTGGTGCAGCGTGGAGCAGGCGGTCCTGGAGGCTGGCCACCGGCGTAGGTGGCCACAGGACGGGCCAGCGGTGCCATTGGCCCGTTCCCAAACAAACCTAGCGCAACAAATCCTTGCGAGAGGTGGTGGTGAGAGAATAGGCCGAACTGGAGCCATAGTCGAGAGGCAGAGAAGGAGGCTGGTTCTGGAAAGCGTGGAAGGCGGAGGCGGGGAGGCCGACTGGCCCGTTCCCGTTCGGCACTGTTGGCGGCGGCCCTCCTTGGGCCTCAAATCACCCCTCCTTACTCCCCTTTGTCCTAGTCTCTTGTAGGAGTAGCTGGTTCACCTGAGGTAGAAGCGGTCGACCCTGAGTGAAGTGAGGCAGGGGCGGGGCGGCCGGGGAATCCTCGCGCAGTGACACGGACTCCAGCAGATTGCCCAGCAGGAACGAGCCCGACGTCTCTATGTTTAGCGGGTCCCCGAACCCACTAGGACTCTACAAACACACCCATCCTTAGCGGTTGATAAGGAAGGCAGGGAAGGCAGAACGGATGCATGAGGTAGATTGCGCGGGGCGGGCGTGGAGGTGGCGAAGGGCGTGGCCGAAGGGGGCTGATGGCGAGGCGCAGAGGCCATGGGAGGGAATAGAGGGGTGGGCGGGGGCTGCTGGCAGAGACGGCAGGGGACGCCGGGCGGGGGTCGGCAGGCTAGGCAGAGGCTGTGCAGACAGACTGAGCCGCCGGCCTCCAGGCCAGCCACGCCCGCCCCGCCCCGTCCGCAGGCCTCGCAGCGCCCGCCGCTCGACATCCGCTCCTCCTCCCCCGCTTGTTACCCATCACCTCCCCACCGCATCCTGCCTCAACGCTCGCTTGGCGGCTTTCGCTCCCACTCAACCTCTGCAAGCGCTAGCTCTTAGTTTCGAGGATTGGGGATCGCAGAATGAAGGCTTGAAAATAGTGGCACTTCTAGTGAACAATAATGGATCTATGGAAAGTTGCCAATTTTACTTTTGTGAAATTACAGAAGCTTGACAGGCGCAAGGGCATTTTAGTGGTGCCTGGAGACTTAGTTAGGACAGGAAAGGCAGCGTCGCTAAGGCTCAGTGGGGCGGGATAAAGCTGGCAGAGAGCCCTAGGGGAGGGGGCGGAGGATAAAAAGCAGGGAATAGGGGTAGCTGGGGGAGAGGAGGGGAGCCTGGGGGAGGTCGGGCGCATGTTAGGGCAAAAAGACGGGCGCACCCCCAGCTGGCCGCCGCTTTTTTCCCTGCCAGCCCGCACACAGGGCCATTCCCCCTCTGCCTTTCTACTACCTCCCTTCCTACTCTCTCACTCCCCCCCCCCCCCACACTAACCCCCCCTGCCACCAGCCGTTCTCTCCCCCTGCCCGGTTCCCGCCACGAAAAGGCAGCCTCATGCCTCGGTTGGCCTACGGTAGGCTGGGATGAGGATGGTGTGAGCGGTGACCACGTACGCCTCCCGCCCTTCCTCTCTCCATCTGCGGCCTTCTCAGAGAAGGCAAAGGCGCTTCCGCCGTCCCGGCCTATCCCCGTAGGCCCCTCCAAAGGGTAGGTATAGGTCGCCTGCCAGCGCTTGCTTGGACCAATGCCACCCACTTCCCCAAGGCACCCAGTTGCAGTTGATAAGCGGAAAGGTTGCTGGATGCGCATCTGTGACCCGCTACGGCTGTGATCACGAGACTGCCTTTCATTTTTTGCCATCGCCATGGGTTCTAATGGAGCAGGAGGTTCGGTTCAGTCTTTTAGTAGCCGAAATGCAGCAGTTGATGACGAAAAGGAGGGAGAAAGGAAGAGACGGGGGGTTGCAGGCACTTCGTACCTGCGCTATCTGTCTTTTGATGGTGCGAGTGGGGAGGAGGAAATGGAAAGCGTAGAGGTGGACTTCAACACCCATCCTTTCGTTTTCATCCAGCGCTATGGCACATCTTCCAGCGTCACTGAACGGTCTCCTTTCTGTCCGAAGCAAGCTTCAAATAATCAAGAACTAAAAAGAACAACGGATTCTATACTGAAATGCTTTCGGAACTAAAACAAGTATATGGCGCAAAGCGCAATAGGTGACCGCGGAGCGCTTACACCTTCACTTGTAGCAAAATTCATAAATTAAGGAAAATTTCTGCTGTGAGGGTGAACATTGCATCTCAAAAAAAAAGTCTGTGGTTTCTCAACCATTTTCAAAAGTAAGCACAGATTTGGAATCGTTATATACGACTTTTGAATCAAAAAACCAAAGTCTTCTGTTCAATTATCAGCCGTTCAGCTGCTACTAATTATTGATTCTATTTTCATGCATGAAAGTTTGTCACTCAAGAGGGCAAGTCTGTGGTTTCACAACCATTTTCAAAAGTAAGCACAGATTTGGAATCGTTATATACGACTTGTGAACAAAAAAACTCAAGTGTTCTGTTCAATTATCAGCCGTTCAGCTGCTACTAATTATTGATGCTATTGTCATGCTTGAAAGTTTGTCACTCAAGAGGGCAAGTCTGTGGTTTCACAACCATTTTCAAAAGTAAGCACAGATTTGGAATCGTTATATACGACTTGTGAATCAAAAAACCAAAGTCTTCTGTTCAATTATCAGCCGTTCAGCTGCTACTAATTATTGATTCTATTGTCAGGCATGAAAGTTTGTCACTCAAGAGGGCAAGTCTGTGGTTTCACAACCATTTTCAAAAGTAAGCACAGATTTGGAATCGTTATATACGACTTGTGAACAAAAAAACTCAAGTGTTCTGTTCAATTATCAGCCGTTCAGCTGCTACTAATTATTGATGCTATTGTCATGTGTGAAAGTTTGTCACTCAAGAGGGCAAGTCTGTGGTTTCTCAACCATTTTCAAAAGTAAGCACAGATTTGGAATCGTTATATACGACTTGTGAATCAAAAAACCAAAGTCTTCTGTTCAATTATCAGCCGTTCAGCTGCTACTAATTATTGATGATATTGTCATGCATGAAAGTTTGTCACTCAAGAGGGCAAGTCTGTGGTTTCACAACCATTTTCAAAAGTAAGCACAGATTTGGAATCGTTATATACGACTTGTGAACAAAAAAACTCAAGTGTTCTGTTCAATTATCAGCCGTTCAGCTGCTACTAATTATTGATGCTATTGTCATGCTTGAAAGTTTGTCACTCAAGAGGGCAAGTCTGTGGTTTCACAACCATTTTCAAAAGTAAGCACAGATTTGGAATCGTTATATACGACTTGTGAATCAAAAAACCAAAGTCTTCTGTTCAATTATCAGCCGTTCAGCTGCTACTAATTATTGATTCTATTGTCAGGCATGAAAGTTTGTCACTCAAGAGGGCAAGTCTGTGGTTTCACAACCATTTTCAAAAGTAAGCACAGATTTGGAATCGTTATACACGACTTGTGAACAAAAAAACTCAAGTGTTCTGTTCAATTATCAGCCGTTCAGCTGCTACTAATTATTGATGCTATTGTCATGTGTGAAAGTTTGTCACTCAAGAGGGCAAGTCTGTGGTTTCTCAACCATTTTCAAAAGTAAGCACAGATTTGGAATCGTTATATACGACTTGTGAATCAAAAAACCAAAGTCTTCTGTTCAATTATCAGCCGTTCAGCTGCTACTAATTATTGATGATATTGTCATGCATGAAAGTTTGTCACTCAAGAGGGCAAGTCTGTGGTTTCTCAACCATTTTCAAAAGTAAGCACAGATTTGGAATCGTTATATACGACTTGTGAACAAAAAAACTCAAGTTGTCTGTGCAATTCTCAAGATTACAGGTGCTACAGCGCAAAAACTCTATATTGCAATTTTCAAGCCTTTCTACCCAAAAAAGTAATGTTTCAAATGCTCGGAAACCGGGTCTACCCCTCCAGATCTTCCTAAAATAGCATTACCTTTCAGGAAAAAAAAAGTTTGTCCCAATCCGTTGAGAATTCGCCCGTGGACAGCATTTCCAGATATATATATATATATACCTATATATATATATATCAGGACAAAAGTTGAGTAACCTCTATAGACCGCGGAGCGGCCCTTCGGGCCGCTCCGCGGTCAAAAACTTTCAAGCCCAGATTCACATTTACGCCCCTCAAGAACTTAAATTTTTCTAACCTATTACAACTAATCTATTACAATTTACGACTAATATATTGCTGGTTGGAAACTTAGGGTCCATAATTTTATTTTATCAGCCTACATTTTCCTTTCGCTAATAATCTGCCTACCGTAAAATGACTTTATTTTATTTTATTTTCATTTTGATTGGTTTTTATACCTTATGCTTGCAAACAAAAAAATACATTCGAATCCCTTTCTTCTTTTTCCGATAATTTCAATTAAATGAGATACTGACACTACTGACTCATTTATTGGACAAGGCACGGAACATAATATGAGAAAAAGCAAACCGTTATCCAATCCAGTTTACCCGGAATGGTGTCATTGGAAAATGTTTAGCGGTAAAATGGCCCCATCATATCTATAGGCAAATCGAGATTATGGTTTATGTTATAAAATGGCCAAAGAAGTTTTTAAACGTTTCATTCAAACAGAAATCGAAAAATGGCTAAACTTTCAACACAAACACTATATTTGAAACTCAAGCGTGGATTTGAGTTACTAATGTAGAGCTTTTTTCTAGTTTGAGTTTTCTAGTTTTTTTTTTCCTCATATTTGATGTTAGCTACAGATTTTTGACCGCAGAGCGACCCGAAGGGCCGCTCCGCGGTCTATAGAGGTTACTAAACTTTTGTCCTCATATATTGGCCTGGCGCGAGGGAGCAAAGCGACCGTCAGCGCCCAGGCCCTCTTTTCGACCCAGGTGTATGTTTTGAGGGTTAATGCTAGATCTTGAAATTGATAAGGGTTTTTCTCATGACATACGAATTCAATCGCTCTGATTCTTTTTTCATTGGAAAGAGCATCCTCGAATTAGTCTGTACTCGCGAGAAACTGCCATAAAGTTTACAATTTGGTGTAGAAAAATGCAAAACAAAGTGCCGTCCGAACTCCTTCCCTGCTGCTGCCCTGCTGCTGCCCTGCTGCCCTGCTGCTGCTTCGCATCTGCTAATGAACGAGAGTAGGTATTCAATTTATCCCCCCACCGGTCCTTGGGCTTCAGGTATTCGTTTAAAACTCATAGCCCTTCAATTGACCAGTTTAGCATAGGCACCAGTGGTGTAGTGGTGTAAGCGGACCGGTGGCTGGTTGAAACTGGCAGGTTCGAATCCTTCTCGTGAATAAAGTTTTTTTTTGTATATTTGAAGTTGAGGAAAATAACTGGTACCATCGGCAAGCCAAAAGTAAAGATATTTTCTCCTGAAAACCGATTCCCTCGAGTTAATTTTTTTTTGCATGATTATTCACTTTCCAAACTTTCGTTTTTTTTAGCTAAATGGTGTCTTATTCGTTTATGCAAAAAAAAACAACAATTAGAAGAAAAAAATTGAAACAAGTCTTTTGTATGTTTAAAGTTGAGGAAATAAATGGTACCATCGGCAAGCCGAAAGTAAGCTCTTTTCTCCCAAAAAAAAACAAATGCCCCGAGTGTAAAGTCAAGGAAATTTCCCTACTACGAGTGGAATCTGCTGTGTCACCTGTATTTTGTTTGAGCGCGCATGAAAAGAGCTCTTGAACTGCGCGCAAAAACAAAATGCAGATGCCCCACAAGCAGATTCCACTCGTAGTAGGGAAATTTCCTTGACTTTACACTCGGGGCATTTGTTTTTTTTTGGGAGAAAAGAGCTTACTTTCGGCTTGCCGATGGTACCATTTATCTTATATAATACGGGTGATGCCATTTTCGGCGTGGCCTCGGTGCAGAATGGTTTCGAAGTGTATCCAGGCATATGATAGCATTTTGGACAGATCTCAGCGAGATTGACAAAATATATTTTCTCATCCTCGCAGTTTTTCCTTAAAAACAAGTTATGATTGAAAACGTGTCGAATTTTGCCATTTTTGCCCCTTTTTTGACTTTACTCTTTTGTAGCTCATTCAATTCTGAACCTTTTCTGGTGAATTTTTTTTTAAATTTTCGTCCCACCTTTCTTCTTGCAATCGGCAACTGTAGTTTTTAGACTTTAATATCAAAATAATTTTAAAAAAATGATTGAATAAAGTCAATTTTCTCGATTTTGGCCCTACTTGGGGATCTGATGTTTGAAGGCATTAATTAGTAGAGATATACGGGCATTCAATGTTAGAGCTGTTAAAGGCACAGTGTACGAAAATGCAGTGTCTTGGAATTCAGTTTTCCGGTGCAGGCTTGAAAGAGGGTTGATCAACTAAGGGGCAAGGATAAGTGGTTTTCCCCAAGGTCGCCCTAAGACTCAATTACACCACTTCCAAGTTTCTAATTTTAATCGTCAGAAATAAGATTTTAATCAATCAAATATAAAGGTTAGTTCAATGTTCTAATTATTAATCAATGAAACATCGAAAAGGTGGGTATGTGCTGGTAGGATATTTCAATGGATTGGGCTCATTATCCGGTTCAGGAGCTGGCTGGAATCTGCTGTTAGGACCAGTGTGAGCTAGGAAATATAATGAACACCTTTTTTAAGACTCACATGATCAGCATACCATATTTCACCATCAGCAGACAAATCTTTAGACTAAAATAAGGATTTTAAATCGATCAAACCAAGTTCGTCGCTAGAGCATTATAGATAATTGCATTGAAACATAAGCTTTCTGAGTAGGTTTCAATGTAGGAGCTGTCAGTTTTTGGGCTGCGCGCTTTTATGCGCTGCAATTTTGCCAAGTTTTAAGATGCCAAAATATCGATCTTCACCCATCTCAACTATTTAAGGCCGGCACACCGCGGCACAGCTTTCTCTGATTTTTGGTGATTTTTTTCGCAGCTCAAATTTGCCATCCCTATGCTATAACGTGTAAACTTTGAGAATTTTTTTCCCCAAAATTTTGGTCAAAAGTCAAAAAACTAAATATCCTTGCCCCGCTAACTTTGTACCCTGTACCCACGAAAAAAATATTACCTTGATCGGAGATGGTGCATTTTCGGGTATTCTGCCTTTAAGGGTTGCACCCCATGCTTAAAATCTAATATTAGAGTTGTTTTTCTGAACTGCAAAGCTTCAGGAGCTGGGCCCTTTTCGAATATTGCTCTTTGCAGATTTGTAATCTGCTTCTTGATAATATTGAAAATTATGCAATACTTATTGAGTTATATGTTTTGCTAAGAAGGAAAGCAAAAAAACGTTATTTTAAATGCTGTGAAGGGATTAAAAATGTGGCCGCGCGAAGCGCGGCCACTGCCCCATATTACTAGTATATATATATATATAGGTATCTGGAAATGCTGTCCACGGGCGAATTCTCAACGGATTGGGACAAACTTTTTTTTCCCTGAAAGGTAATGCTATTTTAGGAAGATCTGGAGGGGTAGACCCGGAATTTGAGCATTTGAAACATTACTTTTTTGGGTAGAAAGGTTGAAAAATGGGGTATGCTGTAAAATGCTCAATTCTCAACGGATTTTGACAAACTTTTTTTTCCCTGAAAGGTAAGAATATTTTAGGAAGATCTGGAGGGGTGGAACTGATCCCGGAGCATTTGAAACATTACTTTTTTGGGTAGAACTTTTGAAAAATGGGGTATGTTGAGAAATGGCGGATTCTCAACGGATTTGGACAAACTTTTTTTTTTGCTGAAAGGTAATAACATTTTAGGAAGATCTGGAGGGGTGGAACTGGTCCCGGAGCATTTGAAACATTACTTTTTTGGGTAGAAAGTTTGAAAAATGGGGTATGTTCAGAAATGGCGGATTCTCAACGGATTTGGACAAACTTTTTTTTTGCTGAAAGGTAATAACATTTTAGGAAGATCTGGAGCATAAGAAACATAACTTGGTTGAGAAACCACAGACTTGATTTTTGAGTTACAAAGTATCATATAAAGGATGCGCTCCGCGGTCACCTATTGCGCTTTGTGCCATATACTTGTTTAATTTAGTGCTTATTTGAGACATTAAAAAGTTAGCTGGCTGCTGAAAATTTTGTCCCCTTTTTATGATTGTTTTTTTAAACTAGACACGATTCAAAAATTCGCTTGTCAGCAGTCAAAAATCAAAATAAATAGTAACCTGATTATTTGAATTCTGGATTGTTTTTAACTGTAACATGTTCTAAGTGATAGAAAAGCTAAGAAGAAGTTTTTATTAGTTTAATTTTCTTATCCGAGATAGAACCGACTTTGCCACTTTCAAATTAGGGTTTTTTGAAACCGTTTTAGCATTGATTTTACTGGTTTGATCATTATAGCACATCCTAACACGAAATATATTCGATTTGATGAACGAGAGTTTTACCATTTTCACGTCTTTCAACCTAAAACATCGCATGCAAGAACTTTTAAATATTTTTTGACTATTTAAAGATTAATTCGATCATTTCGATTTCAATGTTTTATTGCTCTTATTCATTTTAGCTATAAATTAAATTTGGATAAAACGTAGGGTTTTCAAAAAAAGGTTTTTCAGAGGTTCAAACGTGGGCTTTGGGAAAACTTACCTTTAACCTTTGTTTTCAAAATAAAGCTAAATCTTAAATGAGTGGTTATCTATTAAAATTATATGTGAATATGTATTCAAAACCTATTTTTCAAAATTAAGAGTTTCTAACAAACAGCCAAATTTTCTGAAAATCCATGTATTTTACCAGTCTTTACAAATTCGTCATAAAGACGCCCCTCGCTACCGTTACCGAACGATGCATCCGCTTCTGCATTTTTTCTAAAAAAAATACCTTTGCAATTTTTAAAAAAACATGCGTGACAGGCGTTTATTATTCAGCATAGGCTAATATTTCCAAAATAGATATTTTCTCAGTATTTATTTAATTTTTCAGCCAGATAATTTTTTGCCCAGTGTTTTGAATCTTGGCACTTTATTTGGCAAAATTCCAAATTTATGAGGTTAAGTCATACTTTTTCCATACAATCTTGCCTACTTTTGAAAAATATACATTTTTGGCTACAACTTTCGAAGCACATTTACTTTTGAGAACTCGAAAAAGCCAGCCCTAGATTGAACAAATGAAAATGAGCAAATCAAAAAGCAGCCATAATTTAGCAATAAATTTCATTTTGGGATCTGTATTTCTTCGTTTTTTACCCGGGAAGCTTAGCTTTCAGCTCTAGTTATATTTTATAACAACACGATAGTATCTAATTTTTCTTTTATCCACTAGAAAAAGAAACAAAGTGTGAAGAAGGTTGTTCAAACTTCCAATTACATTTTTGATAAATTAAGCGAATAAAAAGCATTATTTGAAATTTTTTGTTCGTTTGAAAAAATGATGTTTTTAAATTTAAAATTGAATCTAGTTATAATTAGAGGGGAAAATTTGTAGGCAAATGGCGGTGCGCCACATGCTGAAGTCGATGCAGAGCCTTGAAGTGCTGGATGAGTATGATGAGCGGCTCCAGCCCCGTGTCAACATCATCTTCCAGCTTATCAAGGATTTCGCCGCTGATACCGGTTCCTACGCTCATTTATATCTGCCTACTTTTAGGGAGAAGAAATATGACGATTTTTTTCAAGGCTTAGATACCTAGACTACTATGATTGATTTGTTTCTGTTAGCTATGATGAGATGAAATTACGTACTTTGAACCTGTCCAATGAAGATGACCTCTAAACTTGTGCTTGTTTAGCTTTCATTGATTTGTTCGAATTTGTTGCTGGAAAAGATATTGGGCGGTAAAGTTTGAAGAGAAAAGAGGGATTGTGTTTGAGACCCATTGATACGGGCAGAGCTGGTGGAGGTTTTGCCGGTGCTGTGCATCTACTGCGCTCGCTCTGGCCCCCCAGTTCTCCGACCCCATCTCAACCACACCCTCATACCCATTCTCGTCACCCTTCTCACCGACCCCAATATTCAGGTTTCCATCTTTTCTTTCTGCCTTCGAAACCTCCGACAAGCTAACTAAGGACCTCTAAGGCATGAAAGGATTGAAGGTGCGAAAGACGTGCCAAGCGGCAATCTTCATCCTTCTGGAGCAGGATCTCTTGGAGAAAGGTTGCAAGCCTCATTTCCCTCCTCCTCTTCTCCTTGCCTCCTATCCCCCCCGCCTCCTCCCTCCTAGCCTCCCTCCTTCTTTCTCCTCCCTCCACGCAACACCTTCATGCCTCATATCATCCACCACGCCTTCTCGCCCTTTGCAAATCTTTTCCCCAACCTACTTCAACCAACCTTGCGTGCTTCGCTTCCCCCCTATTAATACATCCCTCAGCTTTCATTAAGCAGCATTACTCACCTACATTATATTTTCTCCCTTCATTTCAAATGTATCTTTCATGAGGAGCCCCGAGAACTTGGGGCCTCCTTGCTCCAGTGATGCTCCAGTGAGGTTGCAGAAGTGATCGAAGGGACGATCATCCCAGTGCTGGTGCATCAGTGCGAGCCGGACGTGGCTGCCGATGAAACGCGCATTGAAACTGTCTCGGTCAGCCTCTTTCTCATCCTCCACCTTCTTCTACACACACACCCCACACTCTAAGCAGAAACCCCACATTCAATCCGCCGCAAAAGAGCAGAGGAAAAAGTCCGCAAAAACATCCAGTTATTCTTGAGCTTTCTTGAAGGAGGCTAGAAAAAGGACGTTTTTGCTGCCCTGAAAGTCTGGTCCACCGATCCTTCTTCAAAAACAGGCGCGAGGCAAAAAGAGCGGCGAGCTGGGAGTGTGTCAGGGCCTCCCCGTTTTTTTGCAGCCTCCCTGTCCCTCTCCTCTGTTGCCAGTCGACAGGCCCCGGACAGCCCCCACCCTCCCTCATCGCCCCAAAAACCTCCTCTACGTCTTTACTCTTGGAGGTGGAGCATGCAAGCTTCTCTGCCCTGTGCTCCCCTTTTCGGGTGGCAAAGACGCCAACCGCCTCTTCTCTCATTCAATCAACTCTCCCCCATTTCCTCCGGGAAAAGCTCCCAGCATCCTCTTTCCCAGCTCCTTCCTTGGAGGAGCCGCCAACTTTACGCTCCAACTTGCCCCCACCCTCACTACTTTAGCCCCTTTGTAGCTGAAGAAGCTTGCAGGGCTCAAAGAGGGGCTTATGAAGAGGGGTCTTTGCATTTATAGGGGGCTTTGATGCAAGGAACCTTTGGGTGGGCCAGGTTTCGGGAGAGGGAAAGGAGGGAAGGGAGCTGGAAGGAGGCGAGGGAGGGAGGAAGGAGGGCTGGCAGGGCAGCCCCTCTTCCCCCTCACCTCTTTCCCTCCCTCCCTCCACCAGCCCTTCCTCATTGCTCTCTTCACCCAGCCCCCATACCTCCCCTTCTTTCTCTTTACGCCCCCTTCTCCTGCATTTCTTTCCTAAGCAGAGGGAAGGCAGGCAGGGGGAGGCGAAGGAAGCTGGAAGGAGGCGGGGGGGATAGGAGGCAAGGAGAAGAGGAGGAGGGAAATGAGGCTTGCAACCTTTCTCCAAGAGATCCTGCTCCAGCAATACGTAACTGAACCAAGCAGCACA
>JASANA010010307.1:0-30044 GCA_030248095.1 Ptycholaimellus sp. GST1_10
ATACAGTTACCCCATTTTTCGTCCGTCTGTCTGCATATATATATATATATATATATATATATATATATATATTTATATATATATATATAACTGGTACCATCCGCAAGCCGAAATAAAGCTCTTTTCTCTTAAAAAAATCAAATGCCCCGAATTTAAAGCCAAAGAATTTGCCCTACTACAAGTGAAACCTGCTTGTCGGGCATTTGCATTTTGATTTCGCGCGCAGTTCCAGGGCTCTTTTCAGGCGCGCTCAACCAAAATGCAGGTGACACAGCAGATTTCACTTGTAGTAGGGCAATTTCTTTGGCTTTAAACTCGGGGCATTTGATTTTTTTAAGAGAAAAGAGCTTTATTTCGGCTTGCCGATGGTACCAGTTATTTCCTCAACTTTAAAAGCATGCAAAAAGTAATTGATGAGTCAGGATTCGAACTTGCATGATTGATCCAGCAGGTCAATCGCTTACACCACTACACCACAGGGTTATTCACTTAACGAGGTAACTGAAAATCTAAGACAGTAAAGCCTAAGACTGGACGGGAAGAGGGGGGGGGGGCGTGGAATGAATACCTACACCCATACATGGAGGAGATGCGAAGGGAAGGGAAGGGAAGGGGAGGGAAGGGAAGGGAAGGGGAGGGAAGGGAAGGGAAGGAGTTCGTGCGGCACTTTTGATTGCCAATTTTCTCTATCAAATCTTGATTTATATGTAGTTTTTCGCGAGTGCCCCCCACAATTCGATGTTGCTCTTTCCATTGCACCCAAAATCATTTCAATCGGAGCTGGCTGGGCTGAGAAAAACGCTTATCAGTTTTAAGATCTGGCAATAACTCTCAAAACATACACTTGGGTCGAAAAGAGGGGCTGGGCGCTGACGGTCGCGTTGCTCCCTCGCGCCAGCCCAATTACCTTGTTTTGCTTAAAGGTCCTAGGGCGCAACAGCGCCCTAGTTATGAATGGGTGATCGAGTTTTTGCATGGTTTCCTGTCACCGAATTGATTGGAAGACTGGTAGGTTGAACCCTAGGACATATATATATCAATCGAAAGCTCACAGTCTGCTCCAGATGGCAAAATTCTTGAAATTTTGATTTAGGCCTCTGAATTTTAATAAATAACTAAAATATTAACTGAAATATATAAAAAAGGGAAACTGCGCAGATTTTTATAAACTGATGCTCAGGTTAGCTTCAATGCGAAAGGGAAACTGCGCAGATTTTTATGAACTGATGCTCAGGTTAGCTTCAATGCGATAGATCTTAATTCCTTGGGCGCGACAGCGCCCTAGTTATGAATGGGTGATCGAGATTTTGGGTGGTTGCATGTCGCAAGCTACAACTTCTTGGATATAGATTAAAACCCAGAACATATACATATCAATCGAAAGCTCTAATCGAGATCTCGATGACCAAAATCGTGAAATTTTGATTTAGGCCTCGACATTTTAATAAAATTGAAAAAACCAAAATGTTTAAATTTAGAAAAACTGCGCAGATTTTTATAAATTGATGCTCAGGTTAGCTTGCGTGCAATAGGTTTTTCATAGCTGAATGTTTTAACTATGGCACAATGGCGCCTATTAAGTCCATTTTTTAACTGTTTGAAACTTTGTTCATGTGGCAAGTAAATATGTTTTCCACATGGCCAAGATCTAGACAAGACTAAAATGCTACAGCATGAGCACCTTATGAATTGTCAATCATAAAAAAGAACTAGACTAGATGTGACAAAAGCAAGACAAATTTTGATTTAAATTTAAATCTATTTTGAGTTAAAATTTTAACAGGTTCATCTACAAAATCCACTGATCATTCATAAGCAGGCGGCAATTTTGGCATAAAGAGGACAAAAATTGGTGAAACATAAAATAGAAAATATAACGAGTGAAAAAAATATGTTTAACTGTAATTAATGCTTTGAAGTTAAATTGAAGAAGTTTTTCAAGATTTTTGGGCATGATGAAAAAATTATAAATTGACTAAATGCATCATAAAACAAATAAAGTTGAAATTTAATCATAATTAGCTAAGGTGAAGTAAAATTTTGCTGGCATTCGAAATATGATCAATTTTTATTATTTTTATCTGAATCATGCTTCAATTTTGACAAGTTTATATTCTGTAACAGGCAAAACCACCATTTAAGCCAAAACTGGAAAACAAGACTAAAACTGGAATAATTTAGGTAAAAGGATTCCTGCCATACATTGCCGCCTGCTTATGAATGATCAGTGGATTTTGTAGATGAACCTGTTAAAATTTTAACTCAAAATAGATTTAAATTTAAATCAAAATTTGTCTTGCTTTTGTCACATCTAGTCTAGTTCTTTTTTATGATTGACAATTCATAAGGTGCTCATGCTGTAGCATTTTAGTCTTGTACTAAAATGTTAGGTAGATTTGGATGGGTGGAACTGGTCCCGGAGAATTTGAAACATTACTTTTTTGGGAAGAAAGTTTGAAAAATGGGGTATGCTGAGAAATGGTGAATTCTCAAAATAAATTTGAAAGAATAAAATAAGAATATGGAGGAAAAAAAAATGGGTAGAAAGAAAAAAAGGAAAAAAGAAAAGAAGAATTAAAAAAAAAAAAAAAAAACACAACAAAAAAGAGACAAAGACCCATGCGCAAGGGACGGGGACGCGCAAGGGATGGGGATGCGCAAGGGATGGGGACGCGCAAGGGATTGGGACGCGCAAGGGATGGGGACGCGCAAGGGACGGGGACGCGCAAGGGATGGGGACGCGCAAGGGAAGGGGACGCGCAAGGGATGGGGACGCGCAAGGGATGGGGACGCGCAAGGGATGGAGATGTGCAATGGCCTTCATCCGCGCGCGCTTTGTTGCATGTCCTTGTCCTTTATATGCCACTCCTCTGCTACCCCCCCCCCCCCACCACTCCCCCCCATTTTAGCTCAGCAAGGAAAGACACAAGAAAAAACAAAACAAACATAATGCAATAACATAAAATAAAAACATAATGTAAGAAATTGAAAATAAAAAAATTAATATGAGTGGCGACTCCTCGCTGGTTGATGAATTGCTGCAGTCGCCACAGTCACAGCAGAGTTCTGTCAGCTGGCTCGACGTTTTCAATCTTGTTCTCGAGCCATTGAAATCAAAGTTACAATTAAAATCCATGAAATATTTGCGACTAATGGTGCTATCTATGGGAATTCGTTAGGGCGACAGGTTACGTGAACTTGGAAATTGTCTGCAAGCATGAATGAAGCATGCATCCCAGGCAATTTCCAAGAACAAGCAAAATCCTGCCTAGGGGGCGGTTTATAGTGCAAGCAAGCGCACCAAGGTGGTACCCGCAGGCATAGCACGTGATTGGTCGCCATCACTTTGCAGAGGGCCATCCAGGCTGCGGACGCACGGCAACCATTCAGGCATCGAAAGCATGCTCAGATCAACTTCACTGCATGACTTACATCGTGACCTCCCCATCGACTTCTCGCACTCTCCCAATTTTGCACAAAATTGTGTTCAAAAAGTTTCTTTGCCCAAATTTTGCAAATTTTGCCTTTGAAAAGAGTAATAGGGGGACCCTCCTTGTTTGCAGACTTTGGAAAAAGGGATCAAAGCCACTGCATAACCTATGTCCTAGGAATAAGGAGTGGAATGTCCTGATGGGCCTATGTCCTGATGGGCACTGTGACTGAGTCTTTGAACTTCCGTCCCCATTCTTCTTTTTTTCTCTCCGCCTGCGCCACGTACATCCATCCATGTCTGAATCATTCATTAAATCTTTCACTGAATCGAACAAGAGATTGAACAGATCAAAGCTAATCAAGCTGGTAAGAATCAGATCAAGCTGCAGAAGCTATGCCCTATGAAATGGAGGGGAAAGAGAGCGCACCTTTAGGGCACTGTGGGTGAATCTGGGCATCCCTTTATTCTGTGCAATCCATGCAGTTCCATGCGCCGGTTTTTTGCTCCACTCGTTTCTGACTGACTGGTAAATGCAGGTCTTTATATACGAAAGTGAGCATGTACACACAGATCAAACAAAAGATAGAGCGAATACTGTTTTTCATTAGCCTCTGTACAGTGTGAGCATTCAGCACACAGAATCTGCTTTTGTTTGCATTTAATGATTAGGAGATTAATCTGATAGTGTGAATATGGATGTTGTGCGTTGCTTCGGGGAGGGGAGGAAAGGGTAATAGGGTGAATTTTTTTATATAAATATCACATTTTTTATTTCAAATTCGCCTACAATGTTTCTTTTAGACATCTTTTAGATTGTTCATCATGGCCACGTGAAAACGCGTGAGGATTTGTAATCTAAATCTAAACGCGTAGTAGCAAATGGGCATCAGATTTGTAATCTAAATCCAAAAGGGTGTTGACACCTAAAGGTTGAAGTAAAACTAATTGTTACCGTTTAAAATACCAATAAAATAAAATTAATCATTGACTGAAAAATAAATCTTAATGTTACTTTAAAAGAAATTTAAAAAAAACATAAAAACTTAACAATGTTTTAAAATATCACGTAAAGTTACTGAAAAATAAATCTTAACGTTACCCATAAAATTAAACTTAAAACGCCAATAAAAAATGATATAAAAATTTAAACTGAAAACATGGACCAAAAATTGAACTTATTGTTAGCCCTAAAATCAATTTTAGCGTAACCGAGCAATTGGAGTCTTTTTGTTATCAAAATATGAAAGATCTGTTGGTGTATCTACACGGATACACTAGCAACGGTGGGACCACCCAAAAAAAGATTGATCTGGCTGGCTCTAAAGGAAAAACAGTAAATTTGTCAAATTACTCTAGGACTGGGGTATTCGTTTGCGGCCGGCAATGGGGGCGTGGACGAGCGGTCGGAGTACATGCTGAATGCCCTCATCGCTGAGGAGCCGCTGGGAAACCAAGGGGATGTACCCGTGCTCTACCTCCACGCCAAAGCCGGCATCTACTGGCGCATTTCAACTACGAATGAGGCCGTCCATTGCACCGATGTACAGGTTCACTCCTCCCGCCACCTTCCTTTCCCCATTTGACTGGACTCAATTGGTAATACTGCAGCTGGAGGCAATGTTGCGCCGCAGAAACGTGCTCAGAGTGCTGGCGGCACAGTATGAGCGGAAGGAAGAGAAGCTGTAAGCCATCTTAGTCCTGACGCCTGTCTTGGAGTGAGGAGGTGAGATATTGTAGGCGAAGCTCGGGGCTGTCGTTGCCTGTGCGGGACGTGCATCAGCTGCCCGCCATCCACCTGCAGCAGATGATCTACAGCGGAAACTCTGACATCTTCTCCGCGACCTTCCAGCAGGGCGGAGTGAACAGGAACGCAGTGCTGAAGGTGTGCAGGGCTTGGGGATGGTGAGGGAGCAGCAGTGAGCAAGGCTTTTGCAGCTCATGGCAGCCACTTCCCACCGCGCCTGGAAGGAGCTCCGCTTGCAGAAGCGCCATGCACCGGGGCCGCGAACGCCGGCGCCCATACCCGGCCTCGTGCCCCTGCTCCACGCCTGCGTGGCCAACTTCAAAGGCCTCGCCCAGATCGGCCTGGTTTTCCCACGGTTCCCCCTCCTCCTCAATCTACCCTCCCCTCCTCTCACTCACTCTTCTCCCAACCTCAACCTACTCTGCCTTCCCTGCAGGAAGGATGCGGACCTGCAGCAGGTGATCGAGCGCAGCGGCAGCTTCTCCTCCTCCGGTTCCTACCTCATAGCATGGGCAAGAAGCAGAGGGGAAAAGCAGCGGTTGCAGGCGTGGAGGACTTCCTGCGACAGTTGAGCGAGATCCTTTCTCGCTTGTTGGTGATGAACGTGTCGATGCGGGACCTGAAGCCGGCGAATGTACTCTGCGACATGGACCCCGCGCGACCCTCTGGCCACAAATTCTACGTCCTTGGCATTTACACTGCTTCTGCTTGGCAGCAGCCTCATTGCTCTGTAGATCTCCGACCTAGATTCGGCAGCGGAGGCGAAGAGCTGGGACGCAGCCTGTGGGACGAAACGCTGGCTGTCGCCCGAGATGCTTCAGCGCCAGATCGGTTTTCTGCAATGCCTCCTTGGCAAATGAAGCAAACAAAGCTCCCACTCTCAGAGGGCGGCGACGATGAGGTGGACGGGGAAGCTCTCGACGTCTGGGGCCTCGGCTCCCTGGCCTACTACTGGTAGCATGCTCATCCTAGTCCAGCTCGAAGGGGGAGTGAGCTGGGCTCTTTTTCAGCCTCACGGGGAAGGCGCCCTACGACTCCCTCTACCCAGACGATGCGGACAGCGGACAGAGCGACGAGGCGGAGGAAGCGGAAGCGCTGAGACTCGTCCTGGCCGCCATGCAGAAGGAGGGCTGGCGAGAGCACTCCGCCGACTTACCCGCCATCAGCCCTCGTTATTTCCTAACCACTATCATAAGTAGGCCAAAACTGGGATATTCTAATTCTAAATATCCATAGCTTATTTATTTAAAATTTGAAAGCATTGCATTGTTGGAAGAATGTCGTAAAATTGAAAGGACTGCGAAATATGGTGGGTCTAATGCTGGCGGCGGATCCTGCGGTTCGGATTGGGATGGATCATCTTGCTCGTGGGGTCCGCCGCTGGCAGCCGCTGCCCCTCCCCCCAGCCCCGCCAGCAGCTGCTGCCGGCTTTCTTTGATACCTTCCTTCCCTTTTCCTTACCATCCTTACCACCCATCCTTACCTCTTCTTTACTATCTTGCTTCATCCGCCTTATCTTTCTTCGCAATAACATCTTGCTGACTCTGAAAATTTTCCTTACCTTTTTCAATTGTTTTTGATTGGATTGTGTTTCGTTTGTGAGATAACGTACATATAATAGATACTAAAACACCTAGTTAAGGTTTGAGCTAGACCCATTTCAGAAGTTTAGCGCATGCAGACATTTTGAGAACTGTCGTGAAAAGAAGTTAGAAACTGCAGATAGTATGATAAAAAGCATTGCCAAGCGTTGAGCATTAAAATGGTGTTGTATTATAAAAAATGTTGAAAAAATTATAGTGTGCTACGTGTGTTTGACGGAGGTTTTAGATTCCTAGCCACCTCTGAATACGCAAATTTTATCCCCTAATTAGAAGAATGGTTGGAAGACATTGAGGAAGTAGGAAACGATTCAAAAGGCTGGCATCTAGGCCGACAATTACAAATTTAGGCTGTTTGCGAAAGAGTGTTTGCTTCAGAAGAACCCTGATGGAATCGATATACTCAAACTACAGTCGCAATTAAACATACCAATTTTTATAGGTTAAAATATATTGGGCGATTGGTCAACAACTTGAAGCCCTAGCTACTTGAGTGCAATAAAGGAAAACGAAAAAAATTAGAATGCCGGCAATTTGGAAGTCCAATTTGCGGGAGTAGATCATGATCTCTCGCCCGACGAACTCCCTTTTCAATTAATCAGCCGGTGGTGGAAAACTTATTTCCCCAGCAATTAAAAGACATAAAGTGGCTGTCATTTTTGATGCTTTGAGCGAAGATTATCAGTGCTCTTTCTCTAACTGGCTCATGTTGTCTGATGCCATTGTCAAAGCCGAATACTTTTACGATTATTTATTGAAGCACTGTAAAAAGCAATGAAAACTCTCAGGAATATCACTTGCTCATTTTTGCCATTCTTTGCTTATTCGTATTTTTTGTAGACGAAGATGCTTTTTTGAGTTTTGTCTTTAGGCTTCCAGGCTGAAAAATAAATACGTAGCACAAGGCAAAAAATGCGCATACAAAATCTGTCAAGGACCCGTAATTTAGGCGCGCGCGGGTGAGTAGCCTTTTGCGGAGAGCCTGCATTGCACGTACAGCCGTCCTTCTCCACACCTGCCAGCTGCCTTGGGTTCTTGAGGCGGATGATGTCCTTGCTTGCAGAGCTGTAAGACAGGAGGAGAGAGGAGAGCCGATGGCCAGCCTTGCCCCGCCCCGGGTGAAGACGCGCCCACTCACGCCCCGAGACTCCTTGAAGGAGAAGGGACTGATTCAGTGGATCAACGGGTTGCTCGACGCGAGGTATGAGATGATCGAGGAGACTGCAGACGGAGGGGCTGCCGCCCAACTCTTCCTCATCATGGACGGTTCCTTCCTCCGGCCTCTCACCTTTTTCTGTTTAAATAGGAATTTTTGAAAGGCGAGTGGGAGATCGTGCCCAACATCAAATTCAACTCCATCGTCACCTCTGAGATAGACGCCAATTGGGAACTGGTCAGGGAACATGCGGAAAAGTACCAGAAACGGACGGTTCCCTATGCTCAATCTTTTCCAACAAACAGTACGTCTCAGTCTAAAATTTATAGAAAATACCCATCAAGTTCTCTTCCAATTACGAACTCATCGACTTCTGGCACGGCGCCAAGGCGGCCTACGGGCGGTTATACAAAGGCGGGGCATTCGATAGCCTCGCAATGCGAAAAAATCAGGTTTTTTCTTCCACGTTAGCGTTTTTGAGCGTTTATGAGAGAAGAAAAATTTAGACGGTAAAATATTACACATCAACTTTAAGCTTTCAAAACACAAAAGCTAAATCTTGTAAGTTTTGAAATTAGGAAAAAGTTTTTTAATGATTAGAGCTCAACTGAAGACCATGTCATAAAAAGCAGAATTGTTTTGCGTTGAATTGAAAAAAGTGTGAAAAGAAAAACAAAAAATTGAATGAGTTAGAGCAAAGTAAAGTTGAAAAAGACTAACTGCAGAACTTACCCGCCCATGCGCCGGAGCCGCCAAAGGCGCCAAAGGCGACCCCTCTGAAAAAGGCGGCGGCGAAGAAACAACGCCTGAATCAGCCGGAAACGCTCCCCGCACCGCCAAACTGCATGGAAAAGGTTTGCTTAAACCCTGCTATGCCTCTTTTTGCACTCTCTGATTCACTTTCTCTGCTCGGCCTATTATCTTTGAATTTTTCTTTCATCTCATCCTTCTCTCTCATTTTTTTTATTTTGCAGATCAAAGAATACTCTGCGGCGATTGAAAAACAGGTTCCCCTTTTTCTTTTAGTTTTGTCATAAAATTTATCTTTGTTTACTTTTAAAAAATGATTAAGCAGGTGAAAAATGAGGGGGAGAAAAGACTAGTAAGCAGGAGATGAGTTTGCAGGCGGAGTCTACTGACGATCTCCTAGCCAAGGTGCTGAAGATAGCGGAAGCTTGCGACTCCTGTCGCGAAAAAATTCGTCCGCTGCTCCAGGTTCCTTTTTGAAACTCCGTCTTATTGGCCGTGAAATATAATTCACTTAGTTTAAGATATTTTATGATACTTTTTGGTGAAATATCTTTTATCGTGTTGAATTTAGTCCTATCAAACAATGGTTCGTGCAAGCATACCGGGAAAACATATCTCAAAAACATATTTTTAGGCCATGTGATGGCTCCTATACAAAACGTCTAAATGAAAATATTGAAGGAATAGTTGACCAGCGTCGTCTTTTTTCTTCCTGCGTGACCAACGCCGTTTTTTGTCGCCGAGTTCAAACTGTGATTTCAAGCTTCACTTTTTTGTAGCTGTGATTTGCGGCACTTTGAGTTTTAGTGCCTGTGGAGTTCCCGACATTTATGCAGTCCTAAAATTGCTCATAGAAAGGGACACGAGCCAAGATTTAGTAGAATGATGATCCATCCGGTTCACGAATGCTCCCTCCAGATTCACGGACTTTGTCGAGAGCACGATTGAGTTCCCGGACAAACAATAGTCGGCGAGCCAGATTTATTGTTTTCATTGAAATACCCTGAGCAGTTAAAGGAGAAGCAGTAATTCGGATAATTTTTTGGTGATTCACGCATGTGGTTCACCATATTGATGAATTTTATGACTAATCCACCCTTTTCACTGCAAGCAATTTGTTATTGGCTGTCGCCAATAGATGCACAGCATTGGAATATTTTGCAGTCCATGTACAGACAAGTCAAAAAGAAGGCATTTGCAATACTCGTTGGAATCACAGGAAAAGCTGACGTATAAATTGCAACTATATTTTCATCCAATTGCACTGCTTCGGCGAATTTTAAAAGCCTGAATTGGCATCAGTTTTGAGCATAAATATGGAGTAAATGTGAACAACCCTTTAGCTGATGACAAGGGCAAGTCAAGACCAAGAGCAGCTTTCTATTATTATGCCGTGAACTTTACAGCCAAACTCGCCAAGTCCATAAATTGCTATGGCGAATGCGCCTCTCACACTGCCTGCAAGCAGATCAGGATAACTTTTCGCAGCTCATAGCAGTTAGAAGTCAAATCTTGACAAAGCCTGAGTCAAGAAGATAATGGAATTATGGACGAATTATGGAATTATGGACGAATTATGGAATTATTGACGAAACCTACTCACCTTCAAAACTGCATCTTCACTAGAATGCAGTGCGGCAAAACCACATAGTACACCAATCATTGGATAGTGTACTACCCGAAAGGGTCTTCAGTCAATGAACTGAAAGCGTCTAAACAAACGCAGCTCTTCCCTAAATAGTTTAAAATTCCAAATGTTCAAAATCCAGCTTTTACAATTTGTACATTGGGTATTTCTTCACAAATCTTTCTGAAAAATTCAATTTTATGCATGGCTGCAGTATATTTCCATGCAAAACCCACCTGGCTTTGGAATTCTATGCTCATTCCGAATCTCTATATTCCTTCTTACAATTTAGTAGTGCAACATGTCAACGCCCGTTTTTATCAGAATATTTGATCATACACGGCCACGAAATTCCCATAGCGCATCCTAGATATGTTCAGCTTACGAGGAAAGGACTCACAACATTAAAGCTCAATTATTCGATGTTTAATGCACGGCAAACTGTCATGCAGGAGGACGACACCGAAAGAATACGAATAAAGAGGAAACTGAGGTCAGTTCATGCAAGATCCAAATGTTTGGACTAGGCTTCTGGCATAGAGCTTGGGCACGAAGCAGACTGGGGGCAACAAAGAAACGAGACGTAAGCCGAAAAGAAAAGCTTACAGACAAATGAGCAAAACTTAGGAATCGTATGCGTCTATGATTGAGGGCTGTTGGAGCAGCAAGAGGAGGATTGTGGAGATTGGAGAGAGGAGGATCGAAGTCGGAAGTGATCTGGGTTGGGCATAAGTGGTCGATGGCTTTGGGCCAGAATCTCCGCCACTTCCCGGAACATTTCTTGCACGCCCGTGTTTTGCTTTGACGAAGTTGTAAACTGCTTGCTCAAAACAAAACCCCTTCATTTATTCTTTTGCTGTTTAGGGCGAAATAATACCTGAACAGATTCTCGTTTTCTGACACCTGTAATAATTTTGAGATTATTATATCAGCCGTTTTTTCGAAGGACTGGGAAAATACTTGGTTCTCTCGGTAGAAAGTTGCGATATCCTGTTCTGAAGGGCCCAGATGCTCAGAGCGGAGATCCGCTCGCGTTCCGCACAGGAAAAGCTTGGCCGACTCCGACGATGAGACGACCTTGAAAGTTTTTGCTCTTTCATCAGGAAGGAAGGATTGTGGAAGAGATGGGATAGAGAAGACCTCAAGGATGTGCTGGGAAAGAGCGTTGAAGGACTCCAGCTGGTCGTGGGCAAAGCAGAGGATGGCTCCGTCAGCGTTCTTGAAATATGAAGTCGTCACCGACGCCACTCTCTCCAGACCCCCCGTGTCCCACAGTTGCAACTAAACAGTCTCCTTTTCTCAATTGTAGCTTTCGTTGGGACTGAAAAAGGGCAGCCAACCACGACTTGCTTCCCATCGATGAGATAGGTCCGCTCAAAGTGGTCGAAGCCAAGAGTGGAGGATCGGTCGGAAGAGTCCACGAAAGTGTCGTAGGCGAAGCGGCGGAAGAGGCTGGACTTGCCCACCCCGTACTCCCCCACCAGCACGATCTTCAGCACCAGCTTCCGTCTCTCCATCCTCCTCTGCCTAGCTTCTACCAGCCATCATGTGCGCACGAGGAGATCCCAGTCTACACTCCCTTGTCCTCTGTCTGGTCTGAGGTGGAAAGGCGACCTACCATAGGCAGGGCTGCCATGTGGAGAGGGCCCTGGCTATTTGCGCGCTGTCCCCCAGCCACCCAGCCTCAGTCTTTCGCACCAGCTTTGCACGCCCCCCTTCACCCTGGTTTATTAATGCCAGCTCTGAACTAGCAGCACCCTGCTGGCATGGGCGGCCAAGTCAGCTCCGAGTCCAAGGTCACTCAATCCTTTTGCAAAGCAAAGGCTTGTTGGAAATTGGCCACTGGGGCTTGAGCTGAGCGAGAATGAGCTGGTGCGACGGTTCAGCGGGCTGGAGCCGATCACGGACAACGACCCCTTCTGGAACACCCTCGTCAGCTTCAACCTCCAGGAGCCCAAGACCCGCAAGGAGCAGCGCGACTTTCAGGAGGCCATCCGAGACCTGCTTGAGGTTCGCTCCCATTCTGTCTGGATGGTCTGAAAAGACTAAGACTGCCCCAGGCTCTGCTCTACAATGCGCCGACGACGGGGAACTTTGCGGCCTTCGTGCGGGTGACGCTCCGGCGGTGCTCTGAGCTGAAGGCGGCCTCGGCGACGGCGGACAAGATCAGCCTCTGGCAGACCAAGAACGCCCTCATCGTCCTCCGCATCACCATCACCTTCCTGGCGGAGCGACTCAGCGAGACGGAGCTCCTCAAAACCTTCTGCAAGAACATCGTCACCCCTGATGGTTTTGGCTGCCTTCACAATAAGTAGCTGGGAGTCGAATGAGCTTTGGTGGTGATTACAGGGAATGTGGAGACGGTGAACGATGCGGAGGAGATGTTCGAGAACCCGGGGGAGGAGCTGATGAACAGCCTGGTGGAGATCCTGGTGGACCTGGGCGTGAGCGAAGGCAGCGCCGACGTGCATTTGGAGGCCGCCCGCTGCCTTCTTGCCCTCCTGTCCACCCAGCTGCATCTGGACAAGCCCAACCCGAGCTCCTCCATCCTCGCCTACCTCATGCACGGCAGATGGTGGCCCCAATTCCTGCACTCCCTTCTTCTCTCAGATAAAGCCAACTACTTCCAGCTCCATCCACGCCCCGTTGCTGACGAAGGCGCTGCTGCGAAACTTCCTGGAGCACCGCGGTCGGCTGCCCGACGAGTCCGCATTTGAGGCCGGCGGCAGTCTGGTCATCGGATTTGCCAGTTCATATCTTCTTGCCTCCTCCTCTCTTCACCTCTTCCAACCCTCCTGCAGCCTCGGTGTGGTCGGTGCTGGCCGGGACGCTGACGGAGGACGAGACGGAGGGAGAGGCGGGGAATGGGGAGAGCGAGGTGCTGACAGCGCCTTCCTTGGGCGGCGTCAGTCTGCTGCTCCTCCTCACCCTCGCCTCCCACACTGCCAGCGGCAAGGAGAAGGAGAAGCGGGCTGAGAATCCTTATCGACAGGCTCTCTCGGCTTTCCAGAATGCCCAAGGTACAGACAGACACCTTCTTCAGCTGGATGAGTTTTTCCAATAAGGCTTGAATGCAGAGGTGTCAACGCTTGGCGGCCCCGGCACGGGCCTGGTGGAAACGTTCAAGCTGGACTACAGCGCCTTGTACAAGGCGGAGTGCACGGAGGTGGAGAAGGAGCCGGAGATGCAGCTGCTCTACCTCCTCCTACACCGCAACTCTGCCTTCCGCAACTACGTCCTCTCCAGGGTCAACCTGGAACAGCTTGTCATCCCCATCCTCAAGGTCTCATCCTCATCCTCTATCCATTGGCCCAACGCCAGAGAATTTCAGCAACTTCTAGGTTCTCTACCAAGGAAGTACCTCCTCCTCATCATCCCATCACGTCTACCTGGCGCTCATCAACATTCTCATCCTCAGCGAAGACGACTTCTTCGCCAAGGTCATCCATGAAACAGTACAGCCTTCATTTCTATGCGACGCTAATCTTGTGGAAAAAATAAAAATTGGAGACGGTAAAAAACGTGGACTGGTACAAGGAGCGGGTGATGAACGAGATTACGCTGGGCGGCCTCATAGTTCTCGTCCTCTGCCGCACCATCCAGCACAACATCGTCAAAGTCCGAGTAAGTGCTCGCAAACAGGGCGATGAGAATTGAAGCATGAAAATGGGTCATTTAGGATCGCTACCTGCACACCAACTGTCTGGCGGCGCTGGCCAATCTATCCGGGCTTTTCAAGAACCTGGGCCCCGGTGTGGCGCAGCGACTGGTGGGCCTGCTGGAAATCCTCACCAAACGCCACGCCAAACTTATCCAGCACATCCAACTCAGCGCGGACTTGGACCTTGAGAAGGCTGACCAGGCCAAGGCACAAGCTCATCAGGTACTCACTTCTGCCCTTTATTCACCTATCAGCTACGTTGTCTTCTTGGCCAGGAGGACATCACAGCATTGGAAGAGGGCATTCGAACCATTCTGGAGATCATCAACTCGACGCTGAGCCACGCCCTGCGCCACAATCCCCACCTCATCTACACCATGCTCTACCAGAGCGCCCTCTTCCACTCCTTCCACCAGCATCCCATGTTCCAGGACCTCATCTGGAACATCTCTGCCGTTTTCTATTTTATCTCCGCCTACCACTTCATTTCTCAACTGGGCTTCATCTGTGTGCCAAGGTGCTGAACCATTTCGCCTCCAGAGTGGGGACCTTGGAGAAAGGAGCCTCCGCCTCCCAGGTCCTCGACGTCATCAGCAAAGGCGCCCTGCAGTGGCCCACCGATCGATTGAAAGTGCCCTCCACTTTCCCTGCCTTAGTCAGACTGGTGGAAACTGGGCTATGGACATTGGCAGAAGTTTCCGGAGCTGAAGTTCAAGTACGTGGAGGACGAGTGCACGGAGGAGTTCTTCGTGCCCTACGTCTGGGGCCTCGTCTACAAAGGCTCCGGCCTGCCCTTCGACCCGGAGCGCATCCACCTCTTCCAGCCTCGCAACATTGACAATGCCTCTCTTTAAGCCTCCTGTGTCACACAACTCCGCTTTCACACCAAAATACTGACCTGGGACTGAGCTCTTTGTGATAGCAATATTGTGCCTAAATCCTACTGATGATGCAGTCATTATCCGTTTCGAATAAATTTGCATTGATTAATAGTAATATTTTTGCGCGGCCAAGGCCAGCTTTAGCAGTTACCCCGTTTTTGCGTCCGTCTTTCCGCGTTTTTTATTAAATTCCGGGTGAAACTAGTAGCAAAATATGGCCAATCAAGAAAATTGCTTTCATTAAAGAACCAATGCAATGATGAGCAGCACTGCTTTTTCGTCTGATTCTTCTTGCTGCTTCAGCTCCTTGAGAGTAAACGCAGAACTTTTCAGCTGCGTCTTCTGGCAAATAGGCTAAGTGAAAATGGAATGTAAAATGGACAAGAAAACTGTAAAATGAAAACTAACGTTTTAGTCCGCATCTTTGCTGTGAACGGAGGAGGAGGTCATGAAACATTGCTTTCCAGGCCTCGTTTTTGTCTAGGCTAAGGCAAGTTTGCTCCTCTGTTGGAGGCATGTACATGGGATCGTCCAAAACTTTCGCGCTGAAGCCGACCAAAACGTTTCATGAAATGAAGCGTAAAAAATGAGACATTGGACGTTTCTTGAGCCAATGAAGGCCACAAGCACTCCCGGGAGTGGTCTCCATGCACCTCGGACAATCATCGCTAGACTGTGGCAATGTAGAACAGCACAA
The DNA here is from genome assembly GCA_030248095.1 of Ptycholaimellus sp. GST1_10. NCBI lineage: Eukaryota > Metazoa > Nematoda > Chromadorea > Chromadorida > Chromadoridae > Ptycholaimellus > Ptycholaimellus sp. GST1_10. The sequence continues at coordinate 15,551 of JASANA010010307.1, forward strand.
AACACTATCCCTAAATAAACCTGCTTATTCCATGAAGCATAAAATGCAAGTACTGAAAAATGAATATTTTTCACCATGGACTATGTATACCGTGGGGGGTGGATTTATTCGCGAATGACTCCAAACAGTTAAAACTCAAGATCTACTGAATATTTTTTCACAAAAATTTATCAGTAAATACTCCTAGGTGTTCACTATATTGTGCTAAATTGTTTTGCCAAATTGGGCTGGCGCGAGCGAGCTTTAGCGAAGTGTCAGCGCCCAGCCCCTCTTTTCGACCCAGGTGTATGTTTTGAGGGTTATTGCTAGATCTTAAGACAGCCTTTTTGAGAGGTGTCAGAATTTTTGGACAAAAATTTTTTGACCCCCCATTTTTATGACTGGATCTGAAAAAGGGATCAATTTTATACTATGTACTATAGCAGGAGCGTTCAAAGTGCTCCCGTTAGCTCACAGCAGCCATTTACATAAAGGGAGGTCAGGCAAGTCAGTGCAATTGCAGAATTTCTGACCTACATCACTAAAATTGCTCTAGATAGCTCAATATTGGGTAAAAATTGAAAATTCCAACTGCGTTGCAATTGCTACAATTTAAGAAACATTTTCCTGCCCTAAGATGTCCAAAAAGTTAGTTTTTTTGCATTATTGCATCTGTTTTAAATAATAAATCCGAAAAGTGAAAATTTTCATTTTTTGCAAAAAGTCCCAATTTCAAGATTTTAACGGAATTGCCCAATATTTTAACATCCATTTTCGAATTTCTCATGAAATTTTGATCCAAGAAATGCCTCTCTACTGCTCCTACACTTCTGAGCATATCTAACTTTGGCCTGATTTTTGTAAGGAGGTCAAACTGAGCCCTATGTTATAACATAGGAGGCTTCCGCAGTGATAAAATTTTTGCACTAAAAAACTTCCTGTTGATCAGGAAAGCGATATTGATCATTTTCCTTTCAGGACCTTCTTACCGTAGGGGTAAGGCAGGTATCTACCTTAAAAATTTTATGCGTTACTTATTACATTTGTGCAAATTGGTCCAATGTTAGCATGTAGGTCAAAAATTCGCCCTATGCTATAACATAGGCCAAAAGTGACCAAAAAAATTTTGATCTTGAAAATTGATTTCAATGCCCGAAATCAGTTAACTAGGCTAAAATACACCAGAAAACATAATTTTTATGCCCAATTTTGGCATATTTTCATATTTTACAATTTCAGGTTTTGTGACCAATTTTGTCTCATGTAGAGCAAAAATCATGAAAATGTGAAATATGAAAATATGCCAAAATTGGGCATAAAAATTATGTTTTCTGGTGTATTTTAGCCTGGTTAACCGATTTCGGGCATTGAAATCAATTTTCAAGATCAAAATTTTTTTGGTCACTTTTGGCCTATGTTATAGCATAGGGCGAATTTTTGACCTACATGCTAACATTGGACCAATTTGCACAAATGTAATAGGTAACTATAAGAAGGTCCTGAAGGAAAATGATCAATATCGCTTTCCTGATCAACAGGAAGTTTTTTAGTGCAAAAATTTTATCACTGCGGAAGCCTCCTATGTTATAACATAGGGCTCAGTTTGACCTCCTTACAAAAATCAGGCCAAAGTTAGATATGCTCAGAAGTGTAGGAGCAGTAGAGAGGGATTCCTAGGACCAAAATTTCATAAGAAATTCGAAAATGGATGTTAAAATATTGGGCAATTCCGTTAAAATCTTGAAATTGGGACTTTTTGCAAAAAAATGAAAATTTTCACTTTTCAGATTTATTATTTAAAACAGATGCAATAATGCAAAAAAACTAACTTTTTGGACATCTAAGGGCAGGAAAATGTTTCTTAAATTGTAGCAATTGCAACGCAGTTGGAATTTTCAATTTTTACCCAATATTGAGCTATCTAGAGCAATTTTAGTGATGTAGGTCAGAAATTCTGCAATTGCACTGACTTGCCTGACCTCCCTTTATGTAAATGGCTGCTGTGAGCTAACGGGAGCACTTTGAACGCTCTTGCTTTAGGACATAGTATGAAATTGATCCCTTTTTCAGATCCAGTCATAAAAATGGGGGGTCAAAAAATTTTTGTCCACGGCCCCCAAAAAATTCTGACATCTCTCAAAAAGGCTGTCTTAAATTTGATAAGGCGGCTGCTCGTCACAGAAAGCTCCAATTGCTCTAATTATTTCACCATTGGAAAGAGCAACATCGAATTGACTATTAGGCTGGCGCGAGGGAGCGTAGCGACCGTCAGCGCCCAGCCCCTCTTTTCGACCCAGGTGTACGTTTTCGGGGTTATTGCTAGATCTTAATTTTGATAAGGCTGCTGCTCGTCACAGAATGCTCCAATTGTTCTAATTCTTTTTCCATTGGAATGAGCAACATCGATTTAACTATAGTTTATTTTTTTGATTTTTGTACAAAACTTTTTATTTTGGCATGAAAAATGTAAAAAACCATTTGTCCGAACTCCTCCTTCTTCTTCTCCTTCTTCTCCTCCGCATCTGCTCAATGGACGATAGTAGGTTTTATATTGGCGTTTCCGCGCATAGAAAATTTCGCTGAGGAATACAAAGAGAAAAGAGCACCGGGGACGATATTTCTTCCACTACAAGCAGCACGGGTATATGATAAAAGACAAAGGGATTGACTTAGGCAAGAGGGGAAGAAGAGCAGCGCGAATAGTTAAAAAAAAAAAAAAAAAAAAAAAAAAAAAAAAAAATATATAAAAAAATACAAAAAAGTTTAAACAAAAAAAAAAAAAAAACAAAAAAACAAAAATATACCAAAAAAAAAAAAAACAAAAAAAAAAAAAAAAAAAAAAAAAAAAACAACAATATAAAAAAAAAAAAAATAAAAAAAAAAAAAAAAAAAATATAAAAAAAAAAAAAAAACAACAAAAAAACACAACAAAACCAAAAAAAAAAATATAAAAAAAAATACAAACAAAAAAAAAAATAAAAACAAAAAAAAAAAAAAAAAAAAATAAAAAAAAAAAAAAAAAATCAAAAAAAAACAAACCATAAAAATACAAACCCAAACAACACCCAACGCCACACCCAACCCCGGGATTCATACCACCCAACCACCGCGCGCCCGCGCGCCGAAACGCGAGCGCAGCCCCCAACGGGCGGAGAACGAAACCCACGCCACGACCCACAACGACACAAATAAAAAAACAAAACCCAACCCCCCCGCACCCCGAAAACCCATCCACAACACACAAACACCCAGCCCACACCACACACCCCAACCAACAAAAAAAACCCACACGAAAAAAAACAAACACACAAAAGACAAAAAAAAAAAAAAACACAAAAACAAAAAACACAAAACAAAAAAACAACACACCCACAAAAAAAACAAAACACACACAAAACAAACCCACCCCCAAAAAACAACAAAAAAAACACCCACAAAACAACAACCAAACAAAAAAAAAAAAAAAAACACCACCAAAAAACCACCAAACACCCCACAAACCCCCCCCCACACCAACCCCCAAACACCAAAAACAAAAACACCACACCACCAAACAAACCCCCCCAACCACAAACAAAAAAACACACCCACAAAAAAAAAAAACACCCACAACCCAAAAAAAAAACAACCCCCCACCCCCCCCCCCCCCCCCCCTTTCTTCCCCCACCCCCAAACCACCACAAAACACACAAAACAAAAAAAAAAAAAAAACACACACCCAACCCAACCACCCACCCCAAAAACAAACCACACACCCAACAACCCCCCACCCAAAACCCACACCCCCCCACCCCCCCCTCCCCCTTCCTCGGGTCCCTGGGCTTCATGTATTTATTTATTCATAAATGTTAGCTTATACAATGCTTATAAGTGCACTAGTGGTGTAGTGGTGTAAGCGATTGGACTGATGGGTGAAACAAGGAGGTTCGAATTATTCTCTGGTATTCATTTTAATTTTTGTGCTTTTTAAGTTGAGCAAATAACTGGTACCATCGGCAGGCCTAAATTAAAGCTCTTCTCTCCCGAAAATCGATTGTCCTGAGTTTAAACCAAGAAAATTTCTCAAATATTTTTTTAGTTTGCCAATAAATTTGCATTGTACTTTGCATTTTCGAAACTTATTCGAAACTCGAAACATTTTCGAAACTTCGAAATGTACTTTATTATTTATTTATTTATCTAATAAAGGCTTAACTAAATATAGAACCAACAGTATATAATTTGTATTTATACATTAAGCAAAAACCCCCAACACAAAAAAAAAAAAAAACGCACACAAATTATTCAAAAAAAATTATATTAAAAGTGGAAGAAATATCTGGTACCATCGGCAGGCCAAAAAAAAAAAAATGTGGGTCTCTTTTCTCCAAAATTTGCATTTGTCACCCCCCCCCTCGAGTAAAAAGTCAAGGAAATACTATTTCAACTAGTGGAATCTGCTGCGTCATCTGCATTTTGTTTTTGGGCGCGCATGGAAAGAGACACTGAACTGTGCGCGAAAAACGAAATGCAACTGTCCAAGCAGATTCCACTAGTTGAAATAGTATTTCCTTGACTTTTTACCTCAGACAAATGCAAATTTTGGAGAAAAGAGACCCAAATTTGGCCTGCCGAAGGTACCAGATATAGTTTATCTTTTGAGTTTTGCTCAAAACGTTTGATTTTAGGGTGAAAATCGCAAAAAACCATATGTCCGAACTCCTTCTTCTTCTTCTTCTCCTTCTCCGCATCTATTCAATGGACGATAGTAGGTATTCATTTCTTCCCCCCCCCCCCCCCCCCCGCCCTCCTTGGCTCCCTGGCCTCATATATTTCTTTATAGTCATAGCTCTTTAGTTACACTAAGGAGCCATTTGCACCAGTGGTGTAGTGGTGTAAGCGTTTGGACAGCAAAATGAAACTGATAGGTTCGAATCCAGTTTAATCATTCATTTTGAATTATGTGTTGAGAAAATAACTGGTACAATCAGCAAGCCAAAAATCGTCCTAAGCATGAACCAAGAACATGTCTCAAAAATTTCTTAGCTTGCGAATAATTTTTATTTTTGAAACTTTTCATTTTGTTTTATATTTTTATGTTTTTTATTTGTGATTTATTTATCAAATAAAATTTATTTATTGATCTATAAAATTTGTATTAATACATTTTATACTATATTAAAAGTGGAAGAAATATCTGGTACCATCGGCAGGCCAAATGTGGGCCTCTTTTCTCCAAAATTTGGAATTGCCTCGAGTAAGAAGTCAAGGAAATACAATTTCTAGTAGTGCAATCTGCTGCGTCATCTGCATTTTGTTTTTGGGCGTGCATGGAAAGAGACACTCAACTGCGCGCCAAAAACAAAATGCAACTGTCTAAGCAGCAGATTCGACTACTAGAAATTGTATTTCCTTGACTTTTTACTCGAGGCAATTCCAAGTTTTGGAGAAAAGAGGCCCACATTTGGCCTGCCGATGGTACCAGATATAGGTTTAAACTCATGGCTTTATGACACGATTTTCAACACCAGTGAATGCATGTGTTGTTCATTGTGCCAGGCAATTCTTTTTTTAAACAAAATTTTGGTTTTCCCAAATTTTTATGTTTCATTAAACTTATATCATAAATTGTGTTTCACTAAATGCCGCCTTGCTAATCCCATGACCTTCAATAAATCAACTTATATATATACAAAAATTACAATAAAACCATGAGTTTAAATTTCTTTGGCACATATATTTTTAAAACACAATATAGTGGACTTCAAGGAGCAAATGCTGATAAATTGTGAAAAAATATTTAGTAGATCTTGAATTATAACGGTTTGAAATCATTCGCGAATAAACCCCCCCCCCCCCCCCCCCCACGGTACTTATGAAACTAACTAACGAAACATTTTGACAACAAAAATAGCGCAGCTAACAATTCGCTTATGCTCATGCTCATTAAGCCAAGATAAAAAAGAAAAAGCTGGCGGACCAGTATTTGCGCTGGCACTGAACTTGGCCCTGGTTGTTGGGGCAGATGTGTCTGGGCTGAACAGTAAGCGCATTGCAAGGATAGCCCAGCTCAGGATAGCCAGGGCAAACGGCCGTATAGCGAAGGTTGACATAATCTCAACGCATTTCTGCTCTTTCAAGTTCTCTTTCCAACCACCCTACTGTTTAGCTGGTTGGCGGCAGCCATATGCTCGTAGACCACCAGCATCATCGTCCATTCCCCTGTCTCTGCACTCTGCAGGCAGGGCAGGCCCCAGGTGCAGGTCTGGACGATGCTTTTCGTAGCTGTCAATAGGCAGTACAGCTTAGGCCAGGCCTTAGATCCGATGCCGGCTAACCCACCACTTGCTTGATGCAGCAGTGCAGGTACTGCTGATGGAAAGGCTCTATGGTGTCATAGAAATGCTCCCTGCATGAGCTCTGGCTGTAGAGCGAGAAGGTGAAAGGAGGCAGAGGTGGACAGGATGAAAATCTCATCATCCATGCGCGGGATGGCACAGGGCGTGGAGAGGCTGTAGGACTGTCCATTGAGGCTGTTAAGGGCCTGCTGGACAACGCAGTTGGGCTGGCCGGGGATCAGGGCCCCGTTGCAGTTGCGGTAGTCGCAGTAGCAGTCCCAGCCATCCTTCACTGCAATGCATGGCCCCATGGTTCATGCATAGTTGGAGCATTGCTTGGCTACAAACTAAGTTCTAATACTGCTCACACGTCCCCAGAGGCTAGCCTCCGAGCATAAATTATGGGTCCTTATCCTTAGTCTATGCTGCCAGCTGGTTCCAACCTGGCATGCACATGACCTCCAGCCCGGCCAGCAGTTTCGGCACTGAGTCTACGTCTGTGCAGCCGAAGTCCAGGCGGAAGGCGCCGGCGGAGATGCGCAGCTTCTTGTGGCAGAAGTGATACTTGTCCCTGTCAAACATTGGTTTAGGAGAAAAAGGGACTCTACTGCTGCCTTAGACAGAAATAGGTCTCGCGGTTGAAAGAGACGTGGCCATTGATAAGAGGGTGTTAGAGGAGACAACGTGTTGCTGCACAAGACGTCCTGTTGGATTTGCAGTGTGCTCCGGTTGAGTCCTCGAGTGCCCTGCCAGCAGTGCTGTCTGCTCAGTGGACCGTTACAGTTCTCCCTCAAATCCCCAGGTATATCACGGTCCCCTGGAAGGCCCCCCGGGGAGCCCCTAATCCGGCCCCCCCGGGGGACATCCCCGGGGGAGCCCCTAGATCGGCCCCCCGGGGGAGCCTGATTAGGGGCCCTCTCGGGGGCTTCCATATTATTGCTGTTGTAAGCTGGCTATGCAGCCCTGCCATGAGCTACCAGTCTCTCTAACTCAGCATTCCTGCATGCAATGCAAAAAGTGAATATTATTTTTCAGATTGTGAGAGTTTGGATGGAGCCATGTTACTACAGTCAGCTGTTGTTCTGCTTACCGAGCTGGCAGGTAATTATTCACACGGGAATTTCAGCTTCTTTTTTGCAGTATTTTTGTCCTCCTGAAAGCTGTGCACAGCAGCCTGGCCCTCCCTCTCCGCCACCTATTCGATTTCTGCCACTTAACCAACAGCCTTCCACAGCAGTGGAAGGAGTCGTTGGTCTGCCCAGTTTTTAAACGAAAGGGTGAGGCCTCCAGCTGCTCCTCCTATCGCCCCATTGCACTGATCCCAGGGCTCCTGAAAATTTTTGATCGCATCCTGGCCAAACAGCTGAGCAGCTACCTGGAGCTTTCAGGCATGCTGCCATCCCAAATGCATGGATTCAGGGCTCAACGCTCCACCACTACCAGCCACCTATCATTCCAACATTTCCTCTCCTCAGAGCTGACAAAAAGGCTGAGTGTGGATGTTATCAACATCGACATCGCCAAAGCTTTCGACTCAGTTTCCCACCAGAAACTGCTCCATATCTGCCGATCAGTTGGAATGGGAGAGCTGGTAGTGGGGCTTATTAGTGAGTACATCTGTGGCCGCAGCATGAAGGCACGCGTAGGCACCGCCCACTCTTCTTCCCACCCTGTCACTTCTTCCATAGTTCAGGGCGGGAGCTCATCGCCCATCCTTTTCAACCTGTTTCTCCTCCCCCTCACCTGGCTGCTGTCCCAGATCCCCGAACTCCAGTACTGGATGTATGCGGATGACTTGCGCCTTGCTGCCTCCTCCCCCCCAGCCCTACACTCAGCACTGCGCGCGCTCTCCTCATGGGCAAGCAACTGGCAACTGGCCGTAGCCCCACATAAGTGCACTTGCTACAGGGTGGGCCCAGGAGCGATGCCAAGCTACTCAGTATCTGGAATATGCATCCCTACAGCCCCACCTGAGGGCATCCGAGACCTCGGCATCCTCCTAAGGCCCACTCTCAGCTACTCAGCCCATATCACTAGCATGATTAATCGTGCTAAATTCACTGCCCACCTTATCAAAAAATGCTTACATGCTGCCACGCCGCACCTACTCACAAGAGCATTCACCACCTACATACGCCCACAGCTCGAATACTGCTCGCCAGTCTGGTCCCCTAGCAAAAAGGCTGACTCTGAAGAAATCGAGAAAGTTCAACGCAACTTTACTCGCTTCATCATGCGCCGCTGCCGCCTGCCTGCCCCAGCAGGAAGCTACCATGCACGACTAGCATTTTTAGGCCTAGACTCTCTCAAACGACGGCGCATAATTACTGACCTCATGCTTGTCTGGAAATGCTTTATAATCTGTCTCCAGAAAAGCACCCCCAACGAAGCCCCATCTCCTCAGCTCCAAGAAAAATGGCATGGCTGCCCTATTTATTTCCCCTTCATTCACACAAACCTGCGCGGAAATCACCACTATGTAGAGACGGGGGCAGGCAGGGGCGGGGAAAAGGGGCACTGGCCTGGCCGGGTGAATGGCATTTGGAGGCGGATCCCGTCGGAGGTGGCGAGCGGGAGGCGAAGGCTCTTCCTCGAGGCTGTCAATCTGACACTAATGCTGACAATGTGATGTGATGCCGATTCTCCCCAACTTTCATTCTCTCATCAGAACACCACTTCGCTTGCTGTTCTGTTTGAAACCCGTTTACGGACAAAAAAAAAAAAAAAAAAAAAATACGGCCCCAACCTTGGTGCAGGAAGTGAACAATAATCATTTCTAGTTAATAATTGTAAAAATTAAAACAATTTTTATTGAAAATTGATTGAAAACGACCAAATAAAAAATTGAACTGAAAATTGGCCTGCTCCCAGGGTGTTAGAACTTTGCCGGACTTTTTATTGTTACCGTGACTTTGCACTTTGCCGGACTTTTTTTTGAAGCCTTGTAGTTTTCCCAGCGACCGATAGTAAGCTGGGGCAGTCAGTTCCAGAAGTCGTCAACGACCCCGGCGTCTTGCTACTACCAGCAGAACCAGGCGTCAACACAAGTAAAATCATTTCTAGTAAAATCATGGCTTTTTTTACTATTATTGACTAAACTCATGTTTTAGTCGAATCTTTTGCTGTACGCAATTTTCAAAAAAAAATTTAGAAAAATTCCTGTTTAAACTTTTTTTAACAAAATTTTTTTGAAACTTTTTTATCAATTCTTTTTTTTGAAATTTTTTTGATTTTTTTGGGAAATTTGTTGATAATTGCGAGCAAAAAATTCACTCAAAAGCGTCAAAAGCAAGAAAATGACCAAAAATGAGCAAAAATTGAAAAAGTTTAAAAATTTCGGGTATCTTAGCTGATTGTCGTATCTTTTCCTGGAGCACTTTTTATCTGCGGAATCTTTTCGGGTAGGCTCCTTTTGGCCAGCTTAACATCACTGGATGTAACATGCCACCCACCATTAATATTAAGAACAAGTGGTACCATTAGACGCAGAATTGTCCAATACGTAACCCCATATAGTTAATTTGATAATTATTAGCCAAATTTTTGAGAAATCAGACGGAAAATGCAAAATATTTGTATGAGTTATGAAAATATGCCTAAAGGTATGGAAAATCGGGGTAGGGGTAAATAATTGGGGTAGGGTTAAGAAATTGCTATTTTAAGAAAACATGTGAAAAATGGATAATGTAAAAGAAATGCAAAAATAAATTTAATGAGAATAAAAATAAGGATGGATAAATTGTATCATTCAAAAAAGCAAAAAAGGGACGTAAATGCAAAAATGGAATCGATAATAATGAACTCCTCGGTTGCTGAGCAGAACAACAGCTGCCTGTTGAAACTTGCGCCCTCCTCCACTAACATGGCTCCATCTAATCTCTCACAATCTGACAAAAATATCCACTTTTTGCATTGCATGCAGGAAAGCCTGAGTTAGAGAGGCTGGTAGCTCATGGCAGTGCTGCACAGCCAGCTTACAACAGCAATATTATGGAAGCCCCCGAGAGGGCCCCTAATCAGGCTCCCCCGGGGGGCCGATCTAGGGGATCCCCCGGGGATGTGCCCCGGGGGGGGGGCCGGATTAGGGGCTCCCCGGGGGGCCTTCCAGGGAACCGTGATATGCCTCCAAATCCCTTTCAATTAATGCATAAGTAAACATATTTCAGTTTAGTTTCACAAATGTCTAAAATTATATCGGATCTCTCTTGTCAGGTTTGATAATGGGTCAGTTTACAAATAACACGAATTAGCTTTTGCTCAAAAATGACTGCAAGCCAAAAGCAAAATGCTCGCAAAAAGTTTCGCCAAACCATGCTCTGTATCCATGCAAGCATTTAGCAATTTCCTCCAATCTTAGGAGACAATATACAATTTTTTTCACGACTCTTCAATGAGGTTGGAGCCAAAATTGTTGAGGGATTTTTGGCTTACCTCAATTTTCCCCAGCCTGCTTTAAAGATAACAATTGAAAAGGTGGTAAAACAAAGTTCTGTAAAACTAAGTAGGCCAAAATAAACGATGCGCAGCGACAGTATGCGTGGTGTTTTCCGTCCTTGTCAAATCGCTGACAGTTGACGGAGTCGATGACCAAAGACCAGCGCTCTTTTTCTTCAGGTGTCAGTTCCAAGCAGTCTGCGTAAAACTGATTCACTGACAACCAACCAAAATTACCCCATCTTACAGACCAATTAGATTAATGTCTATAGAATAGGTGACATGGTAATTTAGCAATGTATGAGAGGCAACAGCTAAAAATAGACCATTATGATTGGGAAGAGTCTCATTTTAGGCAAAAAATAAAATTGTCAAATTATTTAAAATTTAAAAATAAAATTTATCAAATTGACTGACTAGAAGTGCAGAATTGTAAAGCAAGATTTTGATCTCTCCCATTGCCATGTTTCAAAAATTTATAGCAATTTTAAAGGAGAATTGATAGAGCAATTAAAATCAAGCAAATTAGGATCAAGACAAAATATTGGCAAAGTATTGCATTTTTGCCAATTGGTGTGGCAATTAATCAATAAGGTGTTTACTTCCGATGTTTTTGCTGAAGCAGTAAAAAACGGGATTAGCATGGTTCCTAAAAATGTGCTTGAAATGTTCACGCAAAAGTATTTTCGGGCAAAGAACCATTTCGACTTACAAACTGTCTTCTTGTAGGGTCCAGTTTTGTCGCTCAACAGCGTAATAGTTTCAGCAGCACCTACAAATTTCCGTTTTCTCTGCTTGCCATCAAAGTAGGCCAAAGGCCAAAAAAAACCTCCACTTGGAGAGCTTACATAGCAGCTCGACACATTTTTTGGCGTATTGCAGAGAGACATGGAATTGCAGAAACACAAAACTTTGCCGCTGTCAGTAAATTGAGGCTGAAGATTTTCGGAGGTGGAATGGGGGAAAGCGTGAAAGGGAAAGGAAGCACTGGGATCCAGTGGCCGCTGCACATAGGGCTGCGGAAGAAGAGGAAGTTTTCGTGCTCGAAGCCGTAGAAGCCTTCGTACTTGTCTACGCTGCTGTTTCTGTCATAGGCACAGCCTAGCTTTACAGTGTAGTGCTCCACTCCACTCCAGTGATTAACTTTATGCAGAAAATCCTGCTGAAAAAATGATTTATATTTGCTCGCATTTTTGCGCGGCCGCAAGCCGCCTGCCGCGAAGGGAAGGGCAGTCAGAGCTCCGGAGGCCATAGGGCATGGGCGCGAAGGCCCCGGAGCGTAGCCTAGCATGCGAAGCATGCTAGGCGAAGCGTAGTGGCCGTAGCGACCGTGCCCGGAGGCCGGAGGAGCTCTGGCGCCCTGCCCGGAGCGGCGGGCGGCCAAGGCCCGCTTATACAGTTACCCCATTTTTCGTCCATCTGTCCGCATATCTTATATAATACGGGTGATGCCATTTTTGGAGGGTACCTCGGCCCTCGGGTGGCATGGTTTCTAAGTCTATCCAGGAATATGATAGCATTTTGGATAGATCTCGGAAAATTTGGAAAAATATGCTTTACGGTCCTCGCGGTTTTTCCTTAAAAGCAAATTATGATTGAAAACGTGTCAAATTTTGCCATTTTTGCCCCTTTTCTGACTTTACTCCTTTGTAGCTCATTCAATTCTTAACTTTTTCTGGCGGACTTTTTTTAAATTCAAGGCAAAACAATTCTGTTTAAGATAGCACATTTACTTCTTCAAGTTTTTGAAACTATTATATTAAAAAATATCTTTGAGTGAAGTCAATTTTCACGATTTTGGCCCTACTCAGTAAGCTGATGTTGAAAGGTATGCATTATTAGGGATATGCAGATTTTCAATGCCAGAGATCACATTGACTGATTGCAATGCGTATAGTCATTGATCTTTAAATTTTCTATCTGTGCTGTTCATTGCACTGCTGAGCAACATAAACATTCGACTCTTTCTCCTTCAGCAAGTTTGGCTACAGAAGAAGACGAGAGTGGGGAATCGGTGAGTAGGAGAGGGAGGAGGGGTGAAGGAAGGGAAGCGTAGGCGGAGACCGGTTGTCCCGCACGCATCGTTCATCCGCCGCTGCGTCATGGAATCGCTGCACTGCACAGCCTCCCGCGGCCCTTGAAGCCACGTTCATCGGCAGGACAGATCTTCCATCACTCCAGATCACATCTCGAAGAATGATAAAGGAGGGGGAGTGTTAGTTTTGCTGAAGGGGTACAGAGGAGTATAGTGGGGGAGGCTAGTTGAAGGAGGATGTGCGGGAGAGGGAGCGGCGCTGGCTGGCTCTCTCGCTGCGGCGGAGCTGACGCGCTTCCTCGTCGGGCAGGTGCCAGGAGATGCTGGAGTTGGAGCGTCTGGCTTGGCTGCCTCCTCTCACTTCGCTTCCCGCTCGGCTTCTTCGTCGGGATTCTTCCGCCAGGATGCTGGGGGTGAGGCTCTCGGTGGAGCCGTCGAGGTAGTAGGCGATGCCTTCTCCTGCGTTCAGCATGACTGAGCGCTCAGAGAGGGAGCGTGGGAGCTCCATCATGGGTGTCATCGTCTCTCGCATCACCTCCACTGGAGCTGTCCCCGTCCATGGCATCCAGGCTGGAAGACGCTCCGCCGCCGAAGTCCGTAGTCGCCGCCCAACCTCGTCCACCTTCTCCTTCGCCTTCCTTCCCCAATTCGTGTACTGGGAGGCCCAGATGACGAGGACGATGACGGCGATGATGGCGATGAGGGCGAGGATGATGCCGATGATGGTGACGATGGGCTTGACGACGGAGGTGCCGAGGTTGTCGATGCCGTGCCAGGTCGTCTTGGCCAAGCCCTGGGCTCCGTCGGAGAGCGCTCCTATCACTCCTCCCACTGCGTGTCCGTAGGCTTCGATGCCCTGCACCACTCCACTGGGGTTCATGGAGAAGTGGCTGGTGTAGTTGATGAGGCTGGTGAGCTTGCGTTCGAACACGGGTATGTTGGAGGAGTAGGCGGCGAGGGCGGAGAACGGGGGCATCAGACGAGCGTTGAAGAGCACGGGGGAGTCGTAGGTGATGTTGGGAATGAGGTGTTGGAGAAAGGGTGTTTGGAGGTAGGTGGCGAAAGTGCCGTGGGTGAACTGCTGGAAGAAGGCGGCGGTGTGCGGACTTGGGAGTCCTTCAGTACCAGATCATGGTTCCGTTGTAAAGTGGCTGAGGGGTCTGGCCTGCCAAGGCCGGACCTCCTCAGTGTTGATAGAATGCAGGTGATGGTGTTACCTTTCCTCCACTGCTTCCTACTAACTTCCGGCCTCTTCCGGTTGTAACTATCTATATCCGATAATAGCTTCCGCCCAACTCTGCTCCCATCGCAAAGGCTATCAAAAGGGACTCAGTGTGCTCCTGTGCAGCACACCCCTTTTTTATGGTCGCAGACATGGAGTGGTTCATGAGTGGAAACACCCATGGCCACAAGACGATCTGCTGCCTCCCTTCCACCTGCAACTGCTAGCACCTCTACTCCAAGCCCAGCTACGTCGCCGCCAGCGTCGACTACGCCATCCAGTAGTCCACCTTCACCCTGCACCCTTCTTCACTCTTCCCTCCTTCTCAATCGCTCAGCCTTTCGGCAAGACGCGTTGAAAAGGAAAGCGATGAATTCCAATTTCACTATCAGCTTGCTGGAAAGTGAATGCCGAATTTGTCGACTCTTATCTCGCCCGACTTTCTGCCGCCTTTCTCTTGATTGGCCTGCGGAAAGGAGGAAGAATAAAGAGTAGCTGAGCTGAGCT
>JASANA010010308.1:0-14330 GCA_030248095.1 Ptycholaimellus sp. GST1_10
CTTTAACCTTTTGGCTAGTCCTATGTTCTCTGGTTTAATCAGGAATTCAAATTCGAGTTTTGACGGTCCTAGAATAGCCACTATTGGACTGCAGCTCGTACCTTTTCCTATCCCCTTTGTCTGTTTGAAAATAGTACCCCCATACTTCAATAATGCCTAGTCCACCGTTATAGCTATCTTTTCGTTTACCTGTCCCAGTGTATAGCTAATCCCGCCCCTGTATCCTCTGAGTGTCTTTATGCATGTATGGGAACTTGCCTTTGGTGATATACATATTTTATCTTAAAAATTATCCCCGTTATCCCTTTCAGCGCTAATTTCACCAGGTCGTGCTCTAGTGCAGTGAACAAAGTACTGAAGTCTGCTGAGCACATGCCTTCATTCGGCACCCCCTCTCCCGTTTGAAGCAAGTGAATAACTTCTCTGCTATTCTTGATACTCCAATAAATATCCAGCCCTTTTCTCTCCCCGACGCTCCTTAAATACCTCTCCCAGTGATTCTTTATAGTAGAGAGTAATTTTGTCAGTTCAAGGCCAAGGCTTTTCAGACTACTTTTCTGTGCCCCTGCTATGAACCTGGCTCCTACTAGATTTTTGTGGAATTTATGCGCCATCTAAATTGCTGGTATGGTTCTATTTTCTTCACTGATTTCTCCTAGTCCCAATCTTGCCAGAAGCCTCCCGTGTCTGTCTATCAGCTGATCCTATTCTTCCCTCCAAGGCTTATATGTACAGTTCCCCTAGGAACTTGCCAAGCCACATCGCGTCCCCTGACCACTCCCATTTCCCTTTATTCATTCTGATCATTTGTGCAGTTCTTTTAACCCCTTGTTTAGTACTTCCATGTCCCCCGTCCTCCCTCCACATCCATTTTTCCGTTGTTGGGCCGTTTCTCGTTCTCTAATTCCTGTTCTAAAATTTATTTAGCCATTCTCGCCTGTTCTCTTGTTATTCTCCCTGCCTCCGTCTCTCCATCTAGCCAAGTTCTTATACCCTCCACAGCTGCTTCCCAGGCTTATTTTATTCCTGTTCCATTTTTCGGTCCGAATTTAGCCCTTTCTGAAGGATGTCCCTTAGGATGTTGTCTACCAGTCCAGTTTTCCAGTTAGTACATGTCCGTCTATCTTTTGTTCTTTTACCGAGCAATGATGTATCTGGTCAACTATGAACGGGGAAGGAAAGCCACTGGGGGGAGCGAGCAGACATGCCACTCGCCGCGGCGTTGGACTACTCTCCCTCCGACCCCGGTTTCGGAGAGGCTGGGGGGCGCACCCGCAGGAGCGGGCTGCCAAGGCCCTAACGGCCAAAAGTGAACAAAGATGCACTGCCTAAATGCATGAACTGAAATGGAAGCAGTAAAGCAACTGGCCAAAAGGCCCAATGGATGAAAGATGTAGCAGGAGATTCTGATCATCACAAGGCAAAAGTTCAAACGTGAACTGGGATGCATAGAAAGACTGCAAATCGAACTGGAAAGCTCCCCTATTCCTCAAACAAAGGCCCTTCCACTGCTCCCAGGCCAACGCCAGTGCGAGGTTTCCACCGAGAGCTAGCCAAAAGGCCAGCCCTGACCCGCCGTGGTGCAAGGGCAGGCGGCTCTCCTGGAAGCAGCTTGGAACCCTGCCTGAGGCAAAATGAAAGGCTGAAAGTGGGTGCAGTTGAATGGGATGGGAAAGGAGCAGGACCTAGCCTAGGCGCAGGGGGTAAGGAAGGCAAGCTGGGTGCGCACTCACTCCTCCAGCGCGTGCTGGGGGCCCTGCGGCCGGGGGAAGGGAGCAAAAATGAACAGCAGAAAGAGGGGAAATTGAGGGAAGGGCGTGCGGGGAAGCTTCAGGGTTCCTTGGAGGCCTGACTGCGGAGGTAGCACAGCTCCCTCGCTGATGGCAGACGGTCCCCCGGATTCGCCACCTGCCCCACCTGAGGTTGAACTGGAGCAGCATCAGTGTCAGCAACTTGGAGAGGGTCACCGCAAGGGAGGGGAGCGCTAAGGCCTGGAATAATTCATAATATACAGAAGGCGCTAAGGCCTAATTTCAAGCAGTTCATAATATACAGAAGCGTTTTATCTTTATTAAGTCATGTCAATTTTTTATTACAAATTAAATAGGGGTCTAAATTGAAATTTAAGATAGTGGAGTACATTACAATTAACATGGGAAGCAAACACATGAACTCAAATGTTATGAAACATTAATAATTATACATTGACTGATTATTGTAATCATATTCAACAGAAGCAAAGGATTCGGACGCATTGAAAATACTACCTAACAGTGATTGATGTACAGGGTTGCGTTGCCATGCATTAAAACAACTAATTGGCCAAATCAGCTGTCGAAACTTTCTTATGCACCAGTGACCACCTTGAAATAAAGAAGCTTGAAGCAGAAACAAAGCTGCAAACACAAGCTGACAGAAAAGTACCGTCAATGTTTAACCATGCACCTCCCATTCCAGTTTGTTCATGAATACTCCAATTCGGTGGTGTCAGTAGAAATATGACCATTAGTAATGGGGCAAAGGTCCAATTCCCGAGTCACTGTATTTTAGTATTAATTGGAGATCCAGTTAATGGCCATGTAGCATGAATGGGGTAAAAAAGAAATGTTGATAACCGATATGACAAAAACACCAATGGCATCTCGATTAACTAGAAGTAGATATGCAAATATTGTAAAGCCAATCATATTTTAAATGTATGTACACTTTCTTTTGTTATATTTCAATATGGTAGAATGTTTTGTGACTTTAAAGTTAAGATGCCCTATGCTCAAACGTTCCTGCTTTTTGACCGCCGGAGAGAATGGACCAAAGGCCCGCTAGGCAGTAAAATAATAACATTTTACTCAACTTTTGTCCTCATATATATGTATATATATATATGTTCCTAAAAATGCTGGGAACGGGCAAATTCTCAACGGATTTTGACAAACTTTTTTCCTGAAAGGTAATCATATTTCAAGATATCAAGGGTGAACCAGTTTAAACACGTTGAAACATTACTTTCTTTTTGGGTGGCAAGTGTTGAAATTTCGGTATGCTGTAAAAAGCTAAATTATTCAACGGATTTTGACAATTTTTTTCCTGAAAAGGTATTTAAATTTTAGAACGATCAAGAGGGGTGCAACAAGTCCCGGAGCATTTAAAACGTATTTTTTTTTTGGGTAAAAATGTTGAAAATTTTGGGTATGCTGTTCAATTCTCATCGGATTTTGACAATTTTTTTTCCCTGAAAGGTAATACCATTTAGAACGATCAAGAGGGGTGGGACCAGTCCTGGATCATTTGAAACATTCTTTTTTCGGGTAGAAAGGTTGAAAAATGGGGTATGTTGAGAAATGGCGAATTATCAACGGATTTGGACAAACTTTTTTTTTGCTTAACGGTAATAAAATTTTAGGATGATCTGGAGGGGTGGAACTGGTTCCGGGGCATTTGGAAACATTACTTTTTTGGGTAGAAAGGTTGAAAAATGGGGGATGCTGGTAAAAGGCTCAATTCTCAACGGATTTGGACAAACTTTTTTTTTCCTGAAAAGGTAATAAGAATTTAAGAATATCTGGAGGGGTGGAACTGAATCCCGGAGCATTTGAAACATTACTTTTTGGGGTAGAAAGATTGAAAAATGGGTATGTTGAGAACTGGTGAATTCTCAACGGACAATTTTCGACAAAGTTTTTTTTTGCTGTAAGGTAATAACATTTTAGGAAAATCTGGAGGGGTGGAACTGGTCTTGGAGCATATGAAACATTACTTTTTTGGGTAGAACTTTTGAAAAATGGGGTTTGTTGAGAAATGGCGGTATTTTCAACGGATTTGGATAAACTTTTTTTCTGAAAGGTGAGAATAACATTTCAGGAAGATCTGGAGGGGTGGAAGTGGTCTCGAAGCATTCTGAAACATTACATTTTTGGTAGAACTTTTGAAAAATGGGGTATGTTGAGAAATGGCGAATTCTCAACGGATTTGGACAAACCTTTTTTTTGCTGAAAGGTAATAACATTTTAGGAAGATCTGGAGAAGTGGAATTGGTCCCAAAGCATTTAAAACATTACTTTTCTGGATAGAAAGTTGGAAATTTGCAATTTTCCGTTTTTTGCACTGTAGTACCTGAAGTCTTTGAGAATTGCACATAAGAGTTGATTTTTTTTGTTCACTAGTCTTATATGTCGACTCTAAATATGTGCTTACTTTTGAAACTGGTTGAGAAACCAAAGACTAATTTTTTTGAGTTACAAAGTATCATATGATAGGATGCGCTCCGCGGTCACCTATTGCGCTTTGCGCCATATACTTGTTAAAAATAGGCATAGCAAAAGTTTTAACTGACTCTGCTACCTATCTCCATTGCAATTAATTGCAATTGATTATATATACCTTGGTCTAATTCTATGCACATATGATAGTTTTCAAGAAATAGACAAAAATTTGGACTTAAAATTTTAAAACAATATATTTCAACTAATGGGTAAATTCTGCAAAAGTTGGGAGCCAATTACATTTTGACCAAATCAATTGCCATTAAAGTAAGTTGCTCTCCTTATGATTAATTGAATCCAATTTTACATTGGACTGACGATAATTTTTACAAGTGCACAAAGTTTACAATCTAAGGTATACAACTTATTTCTTTGCTAAGAAAAAATTTCATCCACTTCTGTCGCAAGTAGAATCAAATTTAAGCTGAATAAAAATTCCCCCTACTTCAATCGCAGGTAAAATAAAGATAAGAGATACTTTTTGGGTTAGTATAACCCACGATATAATAATGATAATAAACTAAATGATAATAAACTGGCAACATGGCTTTCTGTACGATCTAAGATTATAGTCATACATTATATAAGACATGTCAAGTTGAAAGTTTTACTCGGTGTCTAGACTGCGTTTGCCATATTCACAACCAGGTGCATTGCGGATTAATAAGCTACACTAATCTGGAATCTGGATTCAATTTCATCCTCATTATCTTTTTATGTTGTTTATCTTGCTTCTTTTATTCTGCGTATATTAATTATATTTATCATTTAATGGCACCGTCCATTGAAAATACAAGGTAATATCGGCTATGGCCAATAGATGCGCGGCCGTCTTGACACTTAGCAGGTTTAGTCTCAGTTTGTTTCAGTACTCCACTCCATCACAGCAACTATAACTGAACTGGAGTGACAAAAGAATTGCAATGTTCAGGTCTCGTTTTGGTTTCTGAGGCTTTTTAAATTAAAAATAATATTTTTATTAATTGATAAAAGAAAATGCACATTTTAGTAAAATTTTCCAAATTTCCAGGCCTCAATTTTTGAGGTTCTTTGACCATAAATCCAGAACAAGTCAAAATTTTGCCGATCCCCAAAAAACGTCCCGAGCCACCACCGCGGAGCTTCATGCAAAATTTGAGCCAATTTCGTTGAAAAACCGAGGAGTACGGGCGGCGGTACCACACACATATATGTGGACAGACGGACGAAAAATGGGGTAACTGTATAAGCGGGCCTTGGCCGCCCGCCGCTACGGGCAGGGCGCCAGAGCTCCTCCGGCCTCCAGAGCTCCGACTGCCCTGCCCTCCGCGGCAGGCGGCCTGCGGCCGCGCAAAAATAATAGTAAAAATCGAATAAAACGATGCTACTATATTTTAGCTTAATAGCTTGCATTTTGTATATTGTTCTTTGAATTCAAAATATTGTAATACAATTTTCTTTATTGTGTTAAAATTACAATGGAGAAAACGGTATTTTATATAATTAACAAAAAAATGAAAATATGGGTAGAACATTTAAATACACAAGGGAGGGAACAGTTGATAGGAATTGTTAAAGGCTTCGTCTTTCTTGTTTTTGTCATCTGCTTGTTCCTTTTCATCATTCTTGTCCACGTTTTTTTTCTCATCTTCATCTGTTTTCCTCTTTTTCTTCATCATTGTTCTCTTCTTACTTGTCCCCATCAGGTTTTTCTTTCTTGTCCTCATCCGATTTTTCTTTCTTGTCCTCATCTTCTTTCTTGCCTTCGGGGCCTCTTTGATCTTGTTCTCATCTTCTTTCTTTTCTCTTCTCCTTTTCTTTTTCTCATCTTCTTTCTTCTTTTCATCATTTTGCTGTTCTTTATTTTGGGCTTCCTTGCACTCAGTGAAGACTACTTTGGCTTGAGCATGGCGCTTAACCTTCTTGGCTTCCGGTTCTTCCCAAATTTTCCGTGAATTTTTATGTTATTCTTTTTCTTCCAATTGGTAAAGGCTGAAGTGATGTGGATCTTTTGGACATTTTGCTTTTTCTTTTTGGGCATGAATGTTAGGTTGACTGTTGCTGATTTACCATCTTCCAAAATTCCCATTACTGGTCGGATCTCTGAAAAGGTCATTGTCGCTGCATTTCACCTTGAACGCCATTCGCTCCCCCGTATTATTTTTCACTTTGATTTCCACCTGAAGATGCATGCTCGAAGTCTCCTTTTGAATTCCGACAGATCCAGTGGGCTCAGAATTCCAGTTCTTTTCCCATAGTATCTAAGCTTGCTTCCATAATCTTCTTCTTTTGTAAATGAAATCTAACCTTACTTTTGAAAAATAGCAGTACCATAATATTTTCTTTAATTTAAAATAAAAAACGAATCAAGTGTTTTTTAGGTTTTTATAACTATCGTTTACCATTAAAATGAACAGGAGTTTAAAACGATCTAGTGTGATTTGTTCTATCACGTTCTATCTGTCATAAATTGAATCATTTTATCTGACAATTTATTGGCTTCAAAAAAGTGAGCGACACCACTGTAACCGGTCTTCATGCCAGCAACATTATGCAACATTTTGATACCATACGGATTAAATCATGGACTTTTTGTATTTTTAACGTGAGTGGTAGATTTGCGCAAATATGCTTGCTGAATTTTATTTGCTTAAAATGAGAATAGTTCATCTTTAATAGCTGTTTATCACAAGGAATGATTTGTCACATGTTCTGCAGACTGACCGCTTTTCTTTTGTGCCTGATGATGACAAAGTGGCCTCACAAATCTTCCGCAAGGCAAAACATGGCGACTTCAAATTTGATTGCAACGTAAATGGCCACAAGAAGGCGAACGACTGCGGCTGGGGCATCGCAACAAAGGCCAAGTGAACGTAAAAAATGTAAAAAATGCATAAATAAAAGCCAAACCTCAACGAGGTAGATGTGTAAACGGGAGCTGGGCTCGGAGGTCAGAGAAAGAGGGAAATTGGGGCTAGTGGGAGAGGACGTGATCCCCCCGGTGGACTAATCATTGTCCTCCATGAGCTCCTTCTTGAGGTTCTTGGTAATTGGTAATGCTGTCTCTGCAAACAGTGCCCATTCAAAAGCGGCAGGAGGAGGTGTGAGTGAGGGACAGTCTTCTGCTTTCTCAGGTAGCTGATGTGGATATCTCCTCATTTGTGGGAGAGTAGGACATCCGGAGATAGGCATCTCATCTCCGGTCAGTGGTAGGGAAGTTGGATGAAGGCTTGGAAATGAAAATGGAGGTGGGGAGTTGTGTCTTTGCTGATGCAGTCACCCATGATATTGCAAACTGTAGGAGCCAAAGTGGTAGAAGGGGCACGCCACCACAGGCGAATTGGCCCAGCCAACAGAACCAATTGTTAAAATAGTGCACCAGGCAGAAGCTTCGTTTATGTCAGGGAGTGCCCCAAACTGGTGACGATTATAAAAAGTCCTGAAATGTAAAATCCCTTTTTATTAATGTTAATTTTAAGATGTTTCAGTTGTCAGGACATAACTGCCTGTAGTATTAAAGTCATTTAACGTTACCCTATTAAAATCATGTCATCAGTTAATTGGACCCTAAATGCCCTAAAGCTAAATGATGTTTTTGACCGCGGAGCGGCCCAAAGCCACTGGTCACTGGTCCTGCGTAGATGCCCCAGCATTACCCCCAGCACCCTTAAGCTGTTTTCTAAGGAGGCTCATCTCTCCTCCTTTGTAATCAAATTATGCTTTTGTTTGTTGAAGAGTATTCTTGGCTGTTGCCAATCTTAGCGTGGCCTTGATTTTATTGACCGCGGAGCGGCCCGAAGGGCCGCTCCACGGTCTATAGAGGTTACTGAACTTTTGTCCTGATATATGTATATATGTCCTGGCCGTCCTGGCATATGTATATATGTCCTGGCCTGATATATGTATATATGTCCTGGTATATATGCTGGTCCTGGCCGAATTCTCAACGGATCTTGACAAACTTTTTTTTCCTGAAAGGTAATGCTATTTTAGGAAGATCTGGAGGGGTGGAACCGGTTTCCAAGCATTTGAAACATTACTTTTTTGGGTAGAAAGGTCAGAAAATTGCAATATACAGATTTTGCGATGTAGCACCTGTAATCTTGAGAATTGCACAGACGACTTGAGTTTTTTGTTCACAAGTCATATATAGCGATTCCAAATCTGTGCTTACTTTCGAAAATGGTTGAGAAACCACAGACTTACCTTCTTGAGTGACAAACTTTCACGCACAACAATGACATCAATAATCAGTAACAGTTGACCGGCTAAGAATTGAGCAGAGGACTTGAGTTTTTTTGTTCACAAGTCATATATAGCGAGTCATAGTCACCTTTTTGTGACTTGCCAGTTGATGTTTCGTTGGGAACTGAAGGACTACTTTTGATTGTTATGGGTAATGGACATTGAGCAGTTTTTTCTAGGAAACATTCGACACCACTACGACCAGCCGAGCAATACCTCCACTCCAGTGCGCTACTTTGAGAGCAAGGAGGAGGCTCAGCGCTGGCGCAGCCAGCAAACTGGCTATGGAGAACGAGGCCATGGAGGCTATGATGGTGGTCGGGGTGGGCAGTACCGCGGTGGAGGTGGGGGACGTGGAGTTCGTGAGTTCGTCATTCATGCCTTTAATAATGAACTGCATCCCTGCTCTTGCAGGCAGATCGGCTGCAGTCAGCCAATGTAGAGCTGCAGCCATGTCCTTGCGTGAAACACAGCTGCAGTAAGTTTCTATGTTGAACTGCATCACTGTTCTTTCATGCAGAACGGCTGCACAAAGCTTCTATGTTGAACTGCATCCCTGTTCTTGCACGTAACACAGCTGCAGTAAGCTTCTTTGTTGAAGGGCAGCCCTGTTCTTGCATGTAACACAGCTGCAGTAAGCTTTAGTTATTTACATACTTACTGATTCATACTTACATATAGGAGCAAATTACACTAGGACTGTAATTTTTTGACTTTTTTGCTTTTTGCCATATTATGGTATAATACCAGTCCAAAATGGGTAAGATGTTTTTATCAAAATTACTTGCAAACGCTGAATTAAAGGCAAATCAGTAATAAAAATTAATTATAAATAGTAGTAGTATTCATTCGAAATAATAAGGTATATGTTGCAACACAGCATTTTCTGACATGTCTGAGGGTATATTATGTTGTAAGCGTTCGTTCATCATCTTTACATTTGCACACTTAGCAGTGAAACCACCATTCGTTTGAAGACTTGATTTCGGTGGTTGAAGATGAGAAATAGCTTTGTGTCGCTGTCTTTGAAGATTTGAAATTCCAATAACATCTCTTGCCATTGATGGGTGAACATCACGTCTAGCATTAGGATCCATTTCTTTAAACACCTGGACAAAACTTCAGATTTCATGTTCAGATTGTTTTTATGAGTTTTAGGCAAAGTGGGTCGTTCTATTATTGCTTGGAATTTACCATGTGAGCCTATAATAATATATCTTGCATGTTTCTCATTTCGAAGGCGAATACCATTTATTGCAATGATTCGATCAAGCAATTGAAATGCATCTAAAGCCAGACTATCAGGTGATAAATCAGAAACTACAACATCACACGAATGATAGCTTAAAGTTAGACCTAATTTTCTTGTTGGTTGTTTAAGCCAATCAACTGCAATAACATAATACTCATAGCCTTCTCGTCGTTTCAGGAGTGTCTCCCAGCAATCAGGCACTGGCATTGGTGTCAAATCTTTAGGCAATGTTTCCATTTGGTACTTTTTGGCAGTGAACCAGTAACTGATTATATTTCATAAATTGTGCAGTATATGTCCCAAAATGAAAATCTAAATTCTAGAATTTGAGTCTATTTAAAATATGTTTTCTGATCAGCTCTTTCTCCTGACTTTCTTATGTTATATTCATGCGTTTTATTCACCAGTATTATCAATTTGTAAACACTAAACAAATAAAACACTTTTAAACACTAATTTAAAACGGTTTACACAAAAGTAAAACAGGCTTCAACGGGTCCAAATAAAAAATGGAGTTACATTTGTTACGA
This sequence comes from Ptycholaimellus sp. GST1_10, assembly GCA_030248095.1. Classification (NCBI taxonomy): domain Eukaryota; kingdom Metazoa; phylum Nematoda; class Chromadorea; order Chromadorida; family Chromadoridae; genus Ptycholaimellus; species Ptycholaimellus sp. GST1_10. The sequence goes on from JASANA010010308.1 coordinate 10,266, forward strand.
TCCAGGTGGAAACTACGGGATTGCTTGAAAACTGAGCTCATGACATTTGGTTTAATTGGATTATCACCATTAAACACTTATGTTTAAATGTTTCATTTTTGTTTCAGATTTTAAACTTTGGCCAATAACGCGGATGGCACTGCTGTGAGATATGGTTGAAGACGAATTGTGTTGGAGGCGCTGAGCAGAGATGTCCCCATCTTCTTCAGGAGGATGTAGTACTTGCAGGTGGAGAAGGTGAAGCTGGAGTCAATGACACCAATGACACGATCATTGCGTCAGTTGTTGGTTAGACCGATGTTTGTCAGTGAGGAATAGTGGCCATCGAAGAACCCGATCTGGAAGAAGGATGATGGTGTCCAGGGTCTTGAAGCAGAACCTGGATGAGACCACGCCCCCTTGCGCAGTGGGCAGAAGAGATGGAGCTGAAGATAGCAGAGAACAAGGCAGTCACCCTACTCGTCACCTCCTGGAACAAGCAGGGACCCGGCAATGCCTACCCTCCGCCTCCCATCAGGCTCAACGGATCCGTCATCTCATTTCAACCCAAGATCACTATCCTGGACATCAAGAGCGACATGGAGCTGAGCTTCACTGAGCTGTGCAAGACGGCAGTGAAGAAGCTAGGCAGACGGGTAAACGTGATTCGAGCCTTAGCAAGGACCAGCCTTAGCAAGATACCCTCAGACCGCCAGACCCTCTGACCCTCAGATTGGCCAGTCTCTGCGCCCTCTACGTGGCTCCGGCCTGACTCAGTTTTGCGGCAAAGAGCAACATGGAGAAGGGTGAGAGACAGCAGAATGCGGCAGCTAGGATAATTCTAGGAGTGCCTAAGGGCACAAATGCAGCAGCTACAAGCAGAGAAGCCAACCTCCCGCCGCTCCATCTCCTGGCTGCCAATGAAGCTGCCAATCGCCTCAACTGCTACAAGCGGTGGCCAGAAAACCACCCCCTTGGAGCTCTTGCCTGGGAACCAGTCCCTACCATTCGTATCAAGGCGAAGAAAGATCAGGCGGATCCAGAAGATCCCGGACTAAGACCTAGCTGGAGATCCCTGGCAGAAGTGGAGCTGAGAGCTGCCCTCGGTCACCCACCTGCTCCACCACCCTGGCCTCATTCGCCTCCCTGGCCCTCACCAGCTGTCCGCCCACTGCCTGAGCCGCCTCCTGAACCTCCACCTCCAGCAGCACTAACCGAACAGCCAGCAGCCCAGCCAGACCTCCCATCCACAGTCAGATCGGCCCTGAAGCGATGCCTCCAAATTCAGTGAGGTCTATCCCTCGAGGCTGCCGTTCCAAACGACCACATACATGTTCAGGCTTCCGGTGGACAGTCAGTCTCCTTGGGACACCTGCACAGACACCTGGACACAGCAGTTCACCGCCTTCGACTTGGAAGAGCTATCTGGCTGGGGGAAACAAGGAAACGATTCGGCAAGGCAAAGGACAGTAACTGCGGGAGTGCAGCGCAGAGAAGAAGGAGGATGCTTCTCACTTCCTCCCCCACTACTCCCGGCCTCGAGGAGCACAGAAGACGGATCCTGGGACTGGCGCCCCAGATTACTTGTCCAAGACCAGGAAGCTGTTCCGCGAGTTTCATGGAGAACTGTAACCACCACAAGTGGACTCATGCAACGATCTGAGTATGGGACTACAACCAACCAACCAGCGTGGCAAGGAATTTCATCCACTTCAAAAACAAAAAGTGGAACAAAAGGTCGATCTTCAAACAAATGGAAGAGGTGTTCGAATAAAAAACTGCAGCACTCTAATTCGTTACACTTTTTGCAGTCAATTAGGAAAATGGGTCTCCTTCTGCATGGGGACCTGCACCTCCAGCATGAGATTGTGCACGCGGTAATGGTAGGCGCTGATGGCAGGGCAGAAATCTTCCCCCATCCCATAGGGGGATCCCCGCCGGCGGCTTGCCCGGGGCGGGAAGATGACAGGTCCTTGTCCTCCAAGTTGATGGCCAATTTGTGCGGCTTCATCTCCACACATCTTCCTTTGCTCCTACATGCTCCACTACAAATCACGCGAGTGAGGAAAACTGGGTATAGGTCCCATAGTTTGTTATGTCTTCCCTTTTCTATCCACTGTAGGCGTTTGATAGGGTGTTTGGTTGAGACATTGCACCTCAAGACCAATATGCGCGTCTTAAATTACTGATTAGCATAGGTAGACCAACCCCTCATTCTGGCTGATGTTAATTGCCCTCTTCTCTGACAGTGGTTGACATGCGCTTTTTCTGAAAGGGATGCTCATCAGAGGGTCTCTATTCAACTAGTGTTACACCAACAACATGATTGAACCTTAAGATGGGTCAGCTATTCTCTTAGGGTTCAGTGGGAACACTGCTGAAACGGGCGCCCCCTCCCTACTAAGACTAAGTGGTGTTTTGGGCCAGCAAAACTCGCGCTCTGTGTAAAACGTAAAAGGGTTTGATGCTTTAGTACCCTTCTATCACCGGCATTTCGTTTGCACCTTTGAAAGCTTAGGTCACTTAGAAGGTTTTCGCATCGTCAAGCGATTAAGGGGTGCCCTGCTGCTGCGTCTGCTGGCGCGGTTAACTGTTTCCGGTGCACCTTAAGCTGGATATTGACTACCTTCGCAGTTCTTGAAGGTCGAAGGGGTGAGAAAGCTGGGGTAGGCCCAGTGGAACAAACGGATTTGCTCGCCAGTGGCCGAGGATCGTAACAAAGGTCACTTGGGTATATAATGATGTGGTTGGATTTGAGGTGCATGTTGTTGGCGGATTGTGCGGCAATTATTATGTTGCCCATAACATAGTGGGTGTTGCCCTGTTCGTCCGCCATATCAGTAGAGGTTGAAGCCCCATTGATTCAGCCAGCATGCTTGACTCCTTCTTTCACCTGCACATTCCTCTTACTGCCCCCGTCTCTAAGGCTTTTAGGAGTCATTACCAACCGCTACTTGTGAGCTGAGGACTTTCTCTGGCATCTCAAGCGAGCCATCGAAAGAGGTTGGAGTCATAGAAGTTGAGCAGGGGGCTGCTGGAGTAAGACAATGTAGGTGACAGGCCAGTCGATAGACATTTCTGGCCTCCTCAGATGCTGCAAATCTGGCCGCATCCCTGGCCTCTCATCTGGGCTTAGCAGTCCAGGTGGTATGGCCTCTAGACAGTTTGCCCATAAATGATAGATGTGGATTGAGGGATGGGCAGGAGAATATGGACTTGCCGGATTGCTTTCGTGTTCTGGATGTCGCCGCGAGCATATGCTGAGGGTTAATTACCGTTTTCTTTGCATTCCGCTCTATCCACAACATGCACTACGTGCTGGTAGTATTTTCAACTTAAGAATTACTGGTTGTTCGAGATGCTCTGACAGGACATTATGCTGAGGGGCCACCTGATAAGTGCCAAACAAATACCTCAAGTACTTGCTGCCGTGGTACAATTGCTAGCTCAGTCAACAGGACTGGTAACTGGAAATTAGGGGTTTTGGGATCTCGTTGATGAAGTAGCTGCCGGATTCGTCCAGGATGGGTAGGTTTTCTACGGAGCGAAGGGACGATGTTTTGTTGTTGAAGCGGCATTCACTTCTTTCTGAGGAGGCTCCATTGTCAATGCAGAGAGAGAGGAGGGAGGCGCCAAAGCGCTCTTTAGTGTTTGACAACTGCAGTTTTTACGCTTATCTCTTATAGGCCTCAATGGTTCAAAGGTTTAAATGATATTTTAACCAGTCAGTGTAGCCACACTGCTGCAACAATGCTGACCAACAACTGGTTTTTTGAAGCATCCTTATGCTTTAGTTCTGGGACTTTGTAAACATATTTCTTGGTACTAGAGCCAATTTGCACCAAACCAATAGTGGTTTCTAGCTTCCTTGGGGATACCTGCCCATGCTTAACAAATATTATTTGAACATAGTATTTAGACATATTAGGTTTTGTGTTTCCTTTAAATTCACCCAGCCTCTTTGCTATGTCACGTGTTCAGGGAGGCAAAAAATGGAGCCAGAGGCCATATAGCATACAAAGGCAGTAACCAATCAGTTTTTTAATGTTTTATGTTTGCTACTTTCCGATACAGTTATATGTTGGC
>JASANA010010309.1:0-15945 GCA_030248095.1 Ptycholaimellus sp. GST1_10
CCATTTTGGGGTGAATCCTAAGTACTGCCCCCAGGCCAAGTCCTGGGCGGCAGTTGCAAAATGGCATAACTTGGGTTCTCCTGAAGCTTTTTGCGGGATTTCAACGCCATTTGAAAGGAAATTTTATGGTCAAAAGGATATTGCCCATCATAAGGCTCATTTCAAAACACCAGAGAACTCGAAGTTGGTGGTCAGAGTCTGGCTGAAAATTCAATTTAGGTTTTTGAAACATCAGGATGATAGAATGGTTCCACAATTGCAAAAAATTTTCCATTTTTTATAGCCAGATTCGTGTTCAGCATCAAAATTTGCCTACTGGGGGCTCAAAATTTTAGCCAATTTCTGAGTTATTACCCCTAACTCACTTTTTGGGTATTGAAACATTAGGTTTCTGGGTTATAACTCATGAACAAATTATTTCCGCTGAGCTCCTAAAGAAGGGCCGCTAGCGGCCAACATTTCCAGCATTCCCTGAAAAAATCAGCCAAAACGGTTGAGAAACCGCCGAGGAATTTGTGCTAACATACATATATATATATATATAGACCCACACCCCCATTTTTGGGGTGAATCCTTAATACTGCCCCCAGGCCAAGTCCTGGGCGGCAGTTTTCCCAAAAATGTATAAATACAAATTTTATATTGTTGGTTATATATTTACTTAAGATTTTATTGGATAAATAAAAAAAAATAAATAAAAAATTCTTTTTTAAAAAAATAAAATGAAAAGAATAGATTCGAAAATGAAAAATATAATGCAAATTTATTGGCAAACTAGCATATTTTTGAAAAATTTTCTTGACTTATACTCCGAACAATCGATTTTTGAAAAGGGCTTTACTTTTGGAGAAAAGGGCTTTACTTTTGCCCTGCCGATGGTACCAGTTGTTTTCTTAACTTTAAATACACAAAAATGAAAAAGATTTCCTAAGTAGGATTCGAACTCAACTAGCTTCATTTATCTGACTAATCGCTTAGACCACTACACCACTGGTGCACATGCATCAATGTTTAACTGAAGACTTATGAATAAAAATCAATACATGAGGCCCAAGGACCCGGGGAGGGGGGGGGTGAGTGGGGGGTGAAATGAATACCTACTATCGTCCATTGAGTAGATGCGGAGAAGAAGAAGAAGAAGGAGAAGGAGAAGGAGGAGGAGGAGTTCGGACAAATGGTTTTGAGTGATTTTCTCACGAATTTTGCCAATTTTTGATGATTTCTCGCGAGTTTTGGTCAATTAAATGATGTTCTTTCCAATGCAAAAAGAATCAGAACGATTGGACGTTTCTATGAAGCGTAAAATCCTTATCAATTTTAAGATCTAGCAATAACCCCGAAAACGTACACCTGGGTCGAAAAGAGGGGCTGGGCGCTGACACTCCGCTAACGCTCCGTTCGCGCCAGCCCAATATCTGGTACCATCGGCAGGCCAAATGTGGGTCTCTTTTCTCCAAAATTTGCAATTGCCTCGAGTAAAAAGTCAAGGAAATACAATTTTACTAAAGGAATCTGCTGCTTGGACAGTTGCATTTTGTTTTTGGCGCGCAGTTTAGTGTCTCTTTCCATGCGCGCCCAAAAACAAAATGCATATGACGCAGCAGATTTCATAGTTGCGTAAATTCTATTTCCTTGACTTTTTACTCAAAGCAATTACAAAAATTTGGGAGAAAAGAGACCCACATTTGGCCTGCCGATGGGACCAGATTTTTCTTCCCACTTTTAATATAAAATAAAATGTATAAATACAAATTTTATTTTGTTGGTTATATATTTACTTAAGATTTTATTGGATAAATAAAAAAAAATAAATAAAAAATTCTTTTTTAAAAAAATAAAATGAAAAGAATAGATTCGAAAATGAAAAATATAATGCAAATTTATTGGCAAACTAGCATATTTTGAAAAATTTTCTTGACTTATACTCCAAAAAATGGATTTTTGAAAAGGGCTTTACTTTTTAGAGAAAAGGATTTACCTTTTGCCCTGCCGATGGTACCAGTTGTTTTCTTAACTTTAAATACACAAAAATGAAAAAGATTTCCTAAGTAGGATTCGAACTCAACTAGCTTCATTTATCTGACTAATCGCTTACACCACTACACCACGGGTGTACATGGCCACTGAGTTCACTTGAAGATTTATGAATAAAAACAATAGATCAGGCACAGGGACCCGGGGAGGGGGGGAGGGGGAAGAAATGAATACCTACTATTGTCCATTGAATAGATGCGGAGAAGAAGGAGAAGGAGAAGGAGAAGGAGAAGGAGAAGGAGAAGGAGAAGGAGAAGGAGAAGGAGAAGGAGAAGGAGAAGGAGAAGGAGAAGGAGAAGGAGAAGGAGAAGGAGAAGGAGAAGGAGAAGGAGAAGGAGAAGGAGAAGGAGAAGGAGAAGGAGAAGGAGAAGGAGAAGGAGAAGGAGAAGGAGAAGGAGAAGGAGAAGGAGAAGGAGAAGGAGAAGGAGAAGGAGAAGGAGAACATTGTCTTCTTGGGCTTCTACCAGGCCGTGGTGTACAAGCAGCTCATCATCAACTTCGTCTTCGGGCATTTTAAGGGGTTTATGGCCTCAATAACAGCACCATATAGGTAAATATCTGGTACCATCGGCAGGCCAAATGTAGTTCTCTTTTCTCCAAAAGTTGCAATTGCCTTGAGTAAAAAGTCAAGGAAATACAATTTCTACTACTGGAATCTGCTGCTATGACAGTTGCATTTTGTTTTTGGCGCGCAGTTCAATGTCTCTTTCCATGCGCGCCAAAACCAAGATGCAAATGACGCAGCAGATTCCAGTAGTAGAAATTGTATTTCCTTGACTTTTTACTAAAGGCACTTGCAACTTTTGGAGAAAAAGGAGAACTACATTTGGCCTGCCGATGGTACCAGATATTTCTTCCACTTTTAACATAGTATAAAATGAATTAATACAAATTTTAGAGATCAATAAATAAATTAGATAAATAAATCACAAATAAAAAAAAAATATAAAAAAATGAAAAGTTTCAAAAATAAAAATTATTGGCAAACTAAGAAATTTTTGAGTAATTTTCTTGGTTCATACTTAGGGCGATTTTTGGCCTACCGATTGCACCATTTATTTTCTCAGCTTTAAATACACAAAATTCAAAAAGAATGACTAAGCTGGGTTCGAACCTACCAGTTTCAATTAGCTGTTCAATCGCTTATACCACTACACCACTGGTGCATATGGCTCCTTGGTGTGACTAAAGAGCTATGATTAAAGAAATATATGAGGCCAAGGGAGCCGGAGAGGGCGGGGGGGGGAGAAATGAATACCTACTATCGTCCATTGAATAGATGCGGAGAAGAAGAAGGAGAAGAAGGAGAAGAAGAAGGAGAAGGAGTTCGGACATATGGTTTTTTGCGTTTTTCACCCTAAAATCAAACGTTTTATGCAAAACTCAAAAGATAAACTATAGTCAATTCGATGCTGCTCTTTCCAATGGTGAAAGAATTAGAGAGATTGGAGCCTTCTGTGACGAGCAGCCGCCTTATCAAATTTAAGATCTAGCAATGACCCTCAAAACATACACCTGGGTCGAAAAGAGGGGCTGGGCGCTGACACTTCGCTAACGCTCGCTCGCGCCAGCCCAATGGGCGTAGATTACGAATCATTTGTCCATTTGCTTACACATTGTCTTCATGGTCTTCTGCCAGGCCATGGTGTACAAGCCCCTCATCATCAACTTCATCTTAAAGCATTGTATTGGGTGTTAGGCTGTTTATTGGCCTTTGGCTGTTCAAATTGGATGAAATTACTGAAATTGTGAATCTCCGCTTCAGTGTTTTTTCACTCTTAGCTTGTCTCTTTATAATGCTTGCAATCAAGTTAGCTTGGGCATCAAGGTAATGAAATTTATTTGATTCATCTTATCATGAAACTAGCTTGGGCTCTAAGGCGATGAAATTAATTTTGAAACTCTTATTATGAAATTATACTTACAATATTTTGAACCTCTAAAGAGCTAAGAGAGCCCAGAAAATTTTGACATTTGTAATATTGTAATTTTTTGGCAGGTTAAAGTACACGTACAGCATGGAAAACTTTAAATAATTTAAACAAATGTTGTTGGTAGCAAAAACAAAAAGCTGGGAAAACTAATAAAATTATTGTTTCAAAATAATATATTTTTATTGCAACATAATTTCATTGTTTTTCTAAATGTTAACCAATGTCTAAACATACATCCTATGGTGACAAAAATTTTCTGGGCTCTCTTAGCTCTTTAGAGGTTCAAAATATTGTAAGTATAATTTCATGATAGGAGTTTCAAAATTAATTTCATTGCCTTAGAGCCCAAGCTAGTTTCATGATAAGATGAATCAAATAAATTTCATTACCTTGATGCCCAAGCTAACTTGATTGCAAGCATTATAAAGAGACCAGCTAAGAGTGAAAAAACACTGAAGCGGAGATTCACAATTTCAGTAATATATATATGCGGAAAGACGGAGGCAAAAATGGGGTAACTGCTATGGCCCCTACGCTTTGCCTAGCATGTTTCGCATGCTAGGCTACGCTATGGGGCCTTCGCACCCATGCCCTACGGCCTCCGGAGCTCTGACTGCCCTGCCCTCTGCGGCAGGCGGCCTGCGGCCGCGCAAAAATAGGAATAACAAATAAAACAGATAAAGCAATACGTTAGCGTCTAACCGAGTAAATAACGTATTGAAAAACAGGAAAAACGCTAAAATAACGCTAAAAATAACGCTTTGAAAATCGAATAAAACAGAAAAAGCAATACGTTACCATCTAACTGAGTAAATACTGCTAAACGAAAAAAATTTCCTGGTGCAACACTGGTGCTGACACTGTCTTTCAAGTAAATAAATCGAATCTTCTCATTTTGGACCAATGTAATGCAGACAAGAGGAAATGAGCACTTCTGGGTGAAAAACCAGTTATCACGACGAGAAGTGACTCGAGATCCAAGACCAGAAAAAGCCGCTGTGTGAGGCATAAAGCAGAAGAAAGACACACACCTTCCACACTCAGATGCTTCTTCACATAACTATAGTGCTGTCTTTTGCTGTCACTAAATTTGCTCTATCTGTACTGCCAGATCACATATGCTCTTGCTGCCACTGTGCTCAACTGTGGGTTCTGTGCTGACCCGGTACCTGTACCCTCTATGCTTGTGTTTGCATTTTTAATGCCAAAAAAACTGTTTAACCAAATTACAAACGTTAACTATAGTTTATTCAATGACGCCCATTTCAATGCGAAACGAATGAGAAAGATTGGACGTTTATGGGAAGCACAAGAGAATTCTCAATTAATAGATCTAGCACTGACCCCGAAAACATACCACCTGGTTTGAAAAGAGCGTAAATCTATCCATATTAGATATTTTTTGTGTTTGCTGCTTTTGCCTTTTTACGATTGATCATTCCTATCCATCCGCCACTGGAGTGTTGCACTTTTTTAATCTGCTTGATCTAACAAGATGAAGATGGCTAATGCACAGGATTCACTAGCATTGCACTTTCATCAAGAAATATGGCTTGTTGCGATGATGCTTCGTGCCGGGCCTGTTAAAACAACAAGTTTTGGCTTTTCAATGTAAAATGCATTTAAGGATTTTATGGATACAGCTAATTTTGAAAGTTGTGGATTAACTAACATGTTTTCGAAAAGAATGCATTTCCGCCAGTTTCCCGTGTTGAAAGCGACGGTACTGGTGCACCATTTCTCGTCGTCTTTTGCTGTTGCATTTGCACACAGTGTTTGGCAGTACTTATTAACATATTCTTCCTGCTGATCAGCGTCCCTGTCCGTCTTCCAATCCTAAAATTTTTAGCTAGTTTAAGCATATAATGCTAGTTGGACAATGTCATTGACTGCATAATAATTGTCCAATTAGTTCATGTGGTTTCTAATGTTCATTCGAATTTTTGCGCGGCCGAAGCCTGGCTGCCGCGGAGGGCAGGGTAGTCAGAGCTCCGAAGGACGTAGGGCATGGGCGCGAAGGCTCAGGAACACAGGCTAGCATGCGAAGCATGCTAGGCAAAGTCTAGAGGCCGTAGCGCCCTTGCCCGGAGGAGCTCTGGCACCCTGCCCGAAGCGGCGGGTAACAAGGCCAGCTTAAGCAGTTATCCTATTTTTGCCTTTTTTTTCCCGTTATATTACCAATAACCTATCAAAAATTCAAATAAGCATTAAGACGCGTTTTGTGAAAAGAGCACGAATGGCCCAAGGGGCAAGACCCATGGTTTTTTGACCCCCCATTTTTATGATGGGAATTAAAAGTACAATATGTGGGAAGTAAAATTCATTAATATACTTGGTGTCAAAACTCAATATCCAAGTCAGGACAGCTCTGGCAACTTAGAGGTCACAAAATTTGAGTTTTTGACGATTTTCCTCGTAAAACTCAAATTTCAGACCCATTTTTATACCAAAAGTACCCAAAATGGGCATCGATCTATTCGTCTAGATTAGTTGCACACAGCCATGCCAGTGGTTTTTAGATTTTCTACCAAAAATTTTGATATTTTATCTAAAAACCTAATCAATGCCATAAAATGGAATTTTGAAGATTGACAAAAACATGAAGTTTTCTCAAAATTTTAAGTCTACGTGTGAATATTAAACTTTGCTATCGTATTTCTCATGAAATTTTGGTCCAGAAACTGCCTTTAGAATTGCCGCTTAGGTATGAGCCAGATGAGCTATAGACCCAAACATGACGAGCACCAAAAATATGCCCTATGTTATAGCATAGGGCAATTTGGCCATAGTAAAATTATTATGCTAAAAAACTTCTTGCTCTACAGCTAAACAGAATTACTCAATTTCCTTTTGCAAGCTAATCACCCTAAACCTTAGGTAAGTGTATAGCAAAAAAAATTGCTGGGTTTTAGTTTATTTACATGAAAAATTGTCCAAAGTGTGCGGACTGGTCAAGAATTAACCCTATGCTATAACATGGGGCAAAATTGACCAAAAAAATTTTGGTCTTGATTTTAGATTTCAATGTCCAAAATTGATGCTCTGGCCTCAAATACATCTAAAAATATCATTTCTATACCCAAAATCATAATTTTTTGATATTAATCCCTTCATTTTCTTTTGGGTCAAATTGGTCTCAAATAGGTAAGAATACTAATTTATTAGAGTTCAAAATATTATAAAAATTAAGCATAAAAATGATATTTTTAGATGTATTTGAGGCCAGAGCATCAATTTCAAGACCAAAAATTTTTTGGTCAATTTTGCCCCATGTTATAGCATAGGGTTAATTCTTGACCAGTCCGCACACTTTGGACAATTTTTCATGTAAATAAACTAAAACCCAGCAATTTTTTTTGCTATACACTTACCTAAGGCTTAGGGTGATTAGCTTGCAAAAGGAAATTGAGTAATTCTGTTTAGCTGAAGAGCAAGAAGTTTTTTAGCATAATAATTTTACTATGGCCAAATTGCCCTATGCTATAACATAGGGCATATTTTTGGTGCTCGTCATGTTTGGGTCTATAGCTCATCTGGCTCATACCTAAGCGGCAATTCTAAAGGCAGTTTCTGGACCAAAATTTCATGAGAAATACGATGGCAAAGTTTAATATTCACACGTAGACTTAAAATTTTGAGAAAACTTCATGTTTTTGTCAATCTTCAAAATTCCATTTTATGGCATTGATTAGGTTTTTAGATAAAATATCAAAATTTTTGGTAGAAAATCTAAAAACTACTGGCATAGCTGTGTGCAACTAATGTAGACGAATAGATCGATGCCCATTTTGGGTACTTTTGGTATAAAAATGGGTCTGAAATTTGAGTTTTACGAGGAAAACCGCCAAAAACAAATTTTGCGACCTCTAAGTTGCCATAGCTGTCCTGACCTGGATATTGAGTTTCGACCCCAAGTATATTTATGAATTTTACTTCCCACATATTGTACTTTTAATTCCCATCATAAAAAAGGGGGGTCAAAAATCCATGGGTCTCCCATTTGTGCTCCTCTCAAAAACCGCCTCTTAAATTCATAGTTATTCAGTGAAATCAGATGAATTTCGGCATGAATATTCGTCTTCGTGGTTTCTTTAAGCTGTATTAAGGAATTTACGAAATATATTTTTGCGATTTATTTCAAAAACCAAAAATCTTTATGTTTTTTTATGAAATCTTCTGCATTTTGGCATGAAAATCCGTCTGGGTGTTATCTTGAAGCTGTTATAAGTAATTTACGAAATTTTCAGTGTTTTCCACTGTATAGCAAAAACCAACTTGAAAAAAAACTTAAAACTTACAACCTTTCAAAAAAATGAACAAGCATAGGGTGGTTGGTTTTGGCATGGTTTTTCACTGAAATTTATTGAATTTTGGCATGAAATTCATTTGGATGGGTTCTGACCATCTAGAAATCCATCTACCATCCATTTAGTAGAAACATTAGAATCCTGGGTAGATTTCGAAAGGACTAAAATCTAAAATTAAATACCGGCTTACATTCAGTATTGTAGTTTGTTACTGGAGCATTCCATTTCTAAACGGCTTTCACCATTGTTTACTTCTAATCAGTTTTTGGGCCACACGCACTTATGCGCATCAAATTTGCACTTTATTTTGTGCCTAAAATATCCGTAATTTTATTTTACATATTCGTTGTGAATGCGCCTGAATGCACCCTAGTCCCCGATTTTTAAAGATTTTTTTTTCACACTGCCTATGCTACGACGTGGGAAAGTTCCCAATTTTTTTTCAAAATGTTTACTCAAGAGTTGAAAATCAGAGTATGCTGGCAAGCTTACTCTAGTAACCCCTAACTGTGTGCCAAATATAAGTGTGCTTTGTAATGGTGGTTTTTTTCCGGAGTTGGCCTTCAAGAGAGGCCGCGCATCTCTTGGCAACAGCTATGAAAACCTTGGTATTTCTTGAGAGCTACATTTTTAAGATTTCGGGGCTTCAAATAGCTTAAGAGCTTAACTTAAGGGGTTAAGTAAAAATTAACCCAATGTCATTGAGAAAATTAAAAGCTTCTGAGTAAAATGTTTTAGACAATTTTTAAAAGAAAAAAACAGGTTTGCAGCTGCTCAAGTGGACTGGGCGTGGCTGCTGTGCTTTTTAATCAGGAGTCTGTGAATATTAGTGATCCTCAGCGAAAATTATATTTTTCAAACCTGTTAACTTAAAAGATAGCTAAAATGGGCCTCATAAAGTTGTCGCATTCGTTTCAAAACTTGCTTAAGTTTTTAACAAACGTTTTAGCTATCAAAATAAGACGGATTTTTTGTTATTCGAATCAAGAAAATTTCTTGGTCTCCAACCTCTTTGTGCAGTTCCACCTTTTGGATCCTTGACCCTTCGCCGAAGGCGTGCTTTATCCATTTGTTTTCATCTGCTACTATGCTCATTGGTGTTATTTCTCCAGGGCATTCTTTCAGTTCACCTAGAAAATTGTTTTTTGATGACAAGAATAAAAAGGGCGTATAACAAAAATATGTAAGGAAGTCGAGTTAAACTTACTTACAAGTTGCTTCAATTTTGCATGTTTCTGAATTGATCTATGGATATATCTGGTACTAGATTGGCTCATTTACGCCCTGCCGGTGGTACCAGATTTGTCGTAATTGTAGCTGTTCAAAATGTAAAATAAAAATCAGGAAAATTAAAAATTAGACACATGCCTTTGGTTGGACTGTACGGCTAACCATTAGATCAGAGCGGAACAAGAGACCAAAGGCTAAGCATGAATTGAACTTACCGATAGCAGCAAAGGCAAGGACGGTGATCAGCAGAAGTAGCCTCTTCATCTCGCTCAAGGATTGCGTCGAAATCTTGGTTGTGAAGTCTGGTGGCCCCGCGATTTCTTTTATAGCGCAAGGACAGCCAGTTCTTGAGCTATGAATTTGCTTAATGTTCCTAAATTGGTCTACGGCTATCATTAGGTTTATCATCTTTTTAGTTTACTTGTCCTATAATATTTTATGCAATTGTTCTGACTGGATTTGGATTGCAAAAAATGGTTGTCAGACGCATGAATGTGTTCGGACTACCATCAATAAATCACTTGTGGCGCGGTATTGGTGGTTCTTCATGAAATGACATTGCGAAATCGGGTTTGCGGCCGTCCTTGTTAATGCCTCTTTAGGACTCAAACTAATATTTCACAGCCGATTCCCAAGGATAGGAAGTCTTTAAGAGAGCTTTACTGAGAAAGTCGAAAGTCTCATAAACGTGGTTGCCCAAAAATTTTTACCCCCTTTTTTATATGTTTTTTCGAAACTAGACACAATTCTAAGACTTTTGGTGGCCTTTCAGCGTGCAAAACTTGAAATTCGATTTTCGGCGAATATTTGAATTTTCAAAAATGGCCAAAATTTTAACTGCTCATAACTGATTTTTGCGCGGCCGAAGGCCGCCTGCCGCGGAGGGCAGGGCAGTCAGAGCTCCGGAGGCCGGAGGGCATGGGTGCGGAGGCCACGGAGCGTAGCCTGGCATGCGAAGCATGCTAGGCGAAGCGTAGGGGCCGTAGCACCCGTGCCCGGAGGCCGGAGGAGCTCTGGCGCCCTGCCCGAAGCGGCGGGCGGCCAAGGCCAGCTTAACCAGTTACCCCATTTTTGCGTCCGTCTGTCCGCATATATATATATATGTGTCTTTCCGGGGGCGGGCCTCCGCGGTTTTTCAACGAAATTGGCTGATTTTTTGCATGAAGGTCCGACTGGGTGGTATCTCCAGGCCATTTTTTGCGCTTGACGTAATTTTGCGTTTTTCGCCCAAAACCCAAATTTTTGATGTTTCAAAGTACGAAAATTCATAAATCACTGGTTTTTCAACGAAATTGGCTGATTTTTTGCATGAAAGTCCGCCTAGGTGATATCTCTAGGCCATTTTTTGGGCTTGACGTAATTTTTCGATTTTTGCCCAAAACTCAATTTTTTGATGTTTCAAAGTACGAAAATTCATAAATCACTGGTTTTTCAATGAAATTGGCTGATTTTAGGCAGATACGTCCGTCGAGGTGCTATCTTGAAGCTGGCAAAAGGAATTTCCGAAATATTTGTTATTTCTCAGTTTATGGACAAAAACCTAAATTCTTGATGTTTCAAAAATTTGAACATCCATAAATCGATGGTTTTTCAATGAAATCAGTTGAATTTTGGCATGTACGTCTCTAATGGTGATATATTGAAGTTGATAATAGAATTTTTCGACACATTTATTATTTCTTGATTTATAGTCAAAAACCTAAAATCTTGATGTTTCAAAAATTCGAACATCCATAAATTACTGGTTTTTCAATAAAGTCAGCTTAGATTTGGCAGATACGTTTGCTGCGGCAGTATCTTAAAGCAGTTAAAAGGAATTGCTTAGCTTATTATCTGGAACAAAGGCCGCGCATCTTGGCAACAGCCGAGAATACCTTGTCTTCTGAACCAATTTTAATGATTCGACTACCATTCGAACCGTCTTGACGAGAAAAACATTTTCTTTTTTTAACCGTCTCTTTAAGATCAAATGCAGCTGAGTTATTTGTGAAAAATCGATTTACCGTTGTTCAAAATCTTAAAAATCAATTCAATATCAAAACTCAATTTTCCGACAACGACACCCAGATTTTCTTAAAATTCAGATAATTTTCAGATAATTTTACCCCAAAGCAGAACTCTGTAAACTGGGAGCCACGAGAAATATTTGAGATTGCAAATGAGAACTCACATTATGGCCCTATGTTAAAGCATAGGCGAAAAATGGCCGAATTTTTTTTCTCAAAGTCGCAATTTTTGCCTTGAAAAAATCTTGTGGACATTTATCCGTCTTGCTACGTGGTTTTTAGCATCAGTTCTAATGCTTGAGCAGGAAAACTTTGACATTGAATTCTCCTATGCTATAATATAGACAGTGTTGTAGGATAGGGAAACACAATGTCAACGTACCCGCATGTAAATAACAAAACATGGGCTAAAAACCACGTAGCAAGACGGATATAGGGCCACAGGATTTTTTCAAGCCAAAAAAAGCGATTTTGAGACAAAAATTTTTGGCCATTTTTCGCCTATGCTATAATAACATAGGGACATAATGTGAATTCTCATTTTCAACCTCAAATATTTCTCGTGGCTCCCAGTTTACAGAGTTCTGCTTTGGTACATATAGGTAAAATTATCTGAATTTTAAGAAAATTGAGTTTTGATATTGAAGTTGAAAAATTTTTAAGATTTTGAACAACGGTAATTCGATTTTTCACAAATAGCTTAGCTCCATTTGATCGTAGAGAGACGGTTAAAAAAAGAAAATGTTCTTCTCGTCAAGACGGTTCGAATGGTGGTGAATTATTAAAATTGGTTCAGAAGAAAATCAGTTATGAGCAGTTAAAATTTTGGTCATTTTTGAAACTTCAAAAATTTGCCAAAAATCGAATTTCAAGTTTTGCACGCTGATAGGCTACCAAGAGTCTTAGAATTGTGTCTAGTTTCGAAAAAAATATAAAATAGGGGGGTAAAAATTTTTTGGCAACCATCTTTTGAACCTATCAATAAAGCTCTCTTAAGCGATATTTAGTTGAACTTAACTCCAGATTAAGCAAACATATTCTTTTCAAACTTTGCAATAAATTAGATTGTGCAAGCAGAGCATAAGCACAGTCCCCTTAGCCAAAGACAAAGCCTATTAAGAATTTTGAAATCAATGGCTGCAAATGGACTGGCGCGAGGGAGCAAAGCAACCGTCAGCGCCCGGCCCCTCTTTTCGACACAGGTGTATGTTTTGAGGGTTATTGCTACATCTTAATTTTGATAAGGCTGCTGCTCGCCACAGCAAGCTTCAATAGTTTTGCTTCTTTTACCATTTGAAAGAGCAACATTAAATTGTCCAAAGCTCGCGAGAAATCTCTTGAAAATCGCAAACTTTAGAAAAAATCGCTCAAAATTATTTGTCCGAGCTCCTCCTTCTTCTTCTCCTCCTATTCAATGGACGATAGTAGGTATTCAATCAGCCAGCTGTATAGCAGCAGATTCCACTAGTAGTAAGTTTATTTCTTTGTCTTTTCACTCGAGGCAATCAACAAATTTTAAAAGAAAAGAGACTTACTTTTGGTTTGCCGATGGTACCAGATATAAATTATTTGTGCGTGCTAAACAGTGAAAATATAGGCTTTTTGAAGAAAAATTGCTCTTAAAAATGCTAAATGTGCCTTAAGAGACGTTGTATATAAGACAACTAATGGTTAAAATCTGTGTAAATGTTTTTGACTATTTTTACTATTGGTAAATTTATTCTGGGATACTTGGCTTTATAAAAGGCTTAGGCTTTATAAAAAAACAAGTATATGGCGCAGAGCGCAATAGGTGACCGCGGAGCTAAACACCTCACAAGTCTTAACTTTGACGAGTTTTACCCAAAGAAGGGATGTTTAAAAAGGTTGGGGACCAAATCCAGAACGATGCAGAATTTTATTACATTTCAAGTAAAAAAAAGTTTGTCACAAACCATTGAAAATATGCCATTTCTCAACATACCCCATTTTTCAACCATTCTACTCAAAAAAGTAATGTTTCGAATGCTCCGGGACTTGTTCCACCCCTCCAGATCTTCTTCAAATTTTATTGCCTTTCAGCAAAAAAAAAGTTTGTCCCAATCCGTTGAGAATTCGCCATTTCTCAACAAACCCCATTTTTCAACCTTTCTACCCAAAAAAGTAATGTTTCAAATGCTCCGGGACTTGTTCCACCACTCCGGATCTTCTTAAAATTTTATTACTTTTCAGCAAAAAAGTTTGCCCCAATCCGTTGAGAATTTGCCATTTCTCAACGTACCCCATTTTTCAACCTATCTACCCAAAAAAGTAATGTTTCAAATGCTCCGGGACTTGTTCCACCACTCCGGATCTTCTTAAAATTTTATTACCTTTCAGCAAAAAAAAAGTTTGTCCCAATCCGTTGAGAATTCGCCATTTCTCAACATACCCCATTTTTCAACCTTTCTACACAAATAGGTAATGTTTCAAATGCTCCGGGATTTGTTCCACCCCTCCAGATCTTCTTTAAATTTTATTACCTTTCGGCAAAAAAAAGTTTGTCCCAATCCGTTGAGAATTCGCCATTTCTCAACATACCCCATTTTTCAACTTTCTACCCAAAAAAGTAATGTTTCAAATGCTCAAATTCCTGGTCTACCCCTCCAGATCTTCCTAAAATAGCATCACCTTTCAGGAAAAAAAAGTTTGTCCCAATCCGTTGAGAATTCGCCCGTGGACAGTATTTCCAGATGTGTGTGTGTGTGTGTGTGTGTATATATATATATATATATATATATATATATATATATATATATATATATATATATATATATATATATATATATATATATATATATATATATATATATATATATATAATACGCGTGATGCCATTTTGGGAGGGGTCTTGGGGCTCCCTGAATTCTTTACTTATACTGGCATATGATAGCTCTATGAATCAGTCTTGACAAACTATTCAAAATTATTTGGGGGGATCCATGCATGGAAAACATTGAAAATATGAAACAATCGAAAACGTTGGCATTTTTGCGATTTTTGGGCAATTTTTGACTTTGGAACTTCATAGCTCCTCCAATTTTCAACATTTTCTGTCGGACTTTTTTTTAAATTGAAGCTACAACAGTTCTGCTTAAAATCCATCAATTAGTTTAAAAAAAAATTTAGTAAAAAATTTGAAAAAAAAGGGATTGACTGATGCCAATTTTTCGATTTCTGGCCTACCCAGGGGCCCAATGTTTTTGGAATGATTCAAGTAATTCTTCAAGACAAAGAAAATGTAAGGAAAGCTTAATGCAGGCAATAGCAGGCAATGTTATGTGCGTTGATTTCAAATTGTTTTTTGTATTGATAGAAGTTTTGAATATTTCTCATTCCACTGGTATCTTAAAGGCCACAAAGAAGTGTTAAAATGCTTCATATTCATTCCCAATACGCTATTTTATTTACATCGCTTTATACATTTGGAAATCCTTTTGCTGAAAGGTGAGCATATTTAAAGTACGTTTGGAAATGGTCTAAACTAAATGTGGCCGCGCGAAGCGCGGCCACTGACCCATATTACTAGTATATATATATATATATATATATATATACCTATATATATATACCTATATATATATAGCTATATATATATATATATATATATATCAGGACAAAAGTTCAGTAACCTCTATAGACCGCGGAGCGGCCCTTCGGGCCGCTCCGCGGTCAATAATTTGTACAGTGGCAACTGCGTTGGCTTCGCTTGAGAATCCTTAAAGCTGAATGCAAACTAGACTAGCAACTGCGTAGGCTTCGCTGGCGATGGCTTAAAGCTGGACTCAAACATATTTACTTAGTAAATGTACCAATAGTAAAAAATTGCGAGTTCCAATTAAGTGATTTGGAAACATAAGCATAAGGTTAAAACCAGTGATGGTACTGGAAAAAGATATATATCTCGTTTCTTATCAGGTTAGTCGTATCGGAAACGTTTTTTGACTTTTTTTATCCGCGAAATCTTATCCAGGAGCATCTTCCAAACTGGAAACATATTTTTTCAGGTATCGGGTATCCGCGATATCTTCTAGTGTTTTTGGTTCAATATTTTGCTGTACGATGGTTAAGTGGAAGGCTTTTTAATGCAGTTTTGCAAAAATTTTTTAAAAAATTTTTGTTTAAAACTTTTTTTTCAAAATTTTTTTGAAAAATTTTTGTTCAAAATTTTTTTTTCCAAATTTTTAGACTTTCTTTGAAATTTTGTTGAAAATTTTATCATCTTGTCCCTTAGGGAGCTGTTTCAAAGCATTCAAAAGCGTCATAAGCAAGAAAATGACCAAAAACAAGCAAAAAATGAAAAACGTTGAAAATTTATATCTGTATCTTATCTAATCTTATCTTTTCCTGTAGCAAATTTTATATGCGGAATCTTTTCAAGTTGGCCATAATTTCCCAGCTTACCATCACTGGTTA
>JASANA010010310.1:0-82196 GCA_030248095.1 Ptycholaimellus sp. GST1_10
CAATAGGTGACCGCGAAGCAAAGCCATCCCTTTATATGATATTTATATGATACTTATATATGATACTATATGATTATATGTAACTCAACAAGTATATGGCGCAGAGCGCCATAGGTGACCGCGGAGCTCTCAACATACCCCATTTTTTGAACCTTTCTACCCAAAAAAGTAATGTTTCAAATGCGCTGGGACTTGTTCCACCCCTCGAGTATCTTCCTGAAAATTTTATTACCTTTCAGGAAAAAAAATTTTTGTCAAAATCCGTTGAGAATTGAGCCTTTTAGAGCATACCCAAATTTTCTACCTTTCTACCCAAAAAGTAATGTTTCAAATGCTCGGAAACCGGTTCCACCCCTCGAGATCTTCCTGAAAATTTTATTACCTTTCAGGAAAAAAAAAGTTTGTCAAAATCCGTTGAGAATTGAGCCTTTTACAGCATACCCAAATTTTCGACCTTTCTACCCAAAAAAGTAATGTTTCAAATGCTCGGAAACCGGTTCGAATAAAATATAAATTAAATATATAACCAACCATATGAAATTAGTATTTAAACATTTTATACTATACTAAAAGTGGAAGAAATATCTGGTACCATCGGCAGGCCAAATGTGGGACTTTTTTTCAAATTTTGTAATTGCCTCGAGCAAAAAGTCAAGGAAATACATCTACTACCAGTGGAATCTGCTGCGTCATTTGCATTTTGTTTTTGGGCGCGCATGGAAAGAGACACTGAACTGCGCGCCAAAAACAAAATGCAACTGTCCAAGCAGCAGATTCCACTGGTAGCAGATGTATTTCCTTGACTTTTTGCTCGAGGCAATTACAAAATTTGGAGAAAAGAGTCCCACATTTGGCCTGCCGATGGTACCAGATATATTTCTATTCAAACAGATTAACCAATTGTCGCAAAACAACTCAAATATCTATATTGAAGTCACTGCGCCAGCCAGACGAGGCCAATGGGCTGTTCTGATTGATTTAGTTTATGATTTCCTCAAGAATTTTGTCCAGGAAACCAGTTCAAGCATCCAAATTGACTTTCACTGGCCAGGTCAGGCAAAACTGGCAACCTTGAGCTTGAGAGCAGCATCGTCGGGGCTCTTGGGTGCCGGAGGGAGTGGGCGAGAAGAACCGCCTTTAGCTGCCTCGGCTATCTGCCGGTCCAAGGCTTCCTGGAGTGGATTCCGCTCCAACGAAGCTCCCGCACGGCGACCCTCAGCCGAAGGCTGCCGGTGGTGATGATGGTGCTGCAAAGATTGAGTAATTAGGAGAAATAATAGGGAAGTAATGTGGATAAGTTGCTTTAATTGAATAGTTGGGGCAATCCAACGGACGCCATGAATGAGATCAATTTACCGATCGATAAATTTTGAATGAATGGGACAGATTTGCTTGAGAGCTTTTGGGACATGCTTCTGTCTGATTTGAGTGACCTATGAGTGGAATTACGAATTCAAATACTCCAGTTTATCAGGAATTAAGGGAACTCGGCGAAACTCCATTCAGCATCACAGCCAATCAGATCATGATGTTCTATAAGATACAAAATGAAATTACTTACTGGCACAAACGCATTAATCTACCGAGTAATTTTGCAGCCTATACGAAGCAAGCGAAACATCAGTTGAGCGAGTAGCAACAGCCTGCTCCCTTACTTCCAGGCATTTACCGCAAAATGTCGTCTAAGCATCACCTTTTAGTTTTTACTCTTGTCTCTTTTACTCCCTCTAACCCTAAACGTTGGCCTAAGTCTAACCCACACTATGATTGCTTGCACTGGAATACCAGAAGCAGCCGAGGAACCTTTTTGTGGGGCTTGGGGGAGGCGGCAGGGCTGGTCTGCGTGTGGGAGCTGGCCGTGGAGTGGCTGCGGAGGGCGGCGGTGCGCGGGTGGCCGGCCTCGGTGGGGCAGGGCGACAGCTGCTGGGCGGCGGAGGCGGTGGAGGAGGTGGTGGAGGGGGAGCGGGGCACGTCGTAGGAGCAGCCGTAGGTCGCCTCCGTGTTCTGCTTCAGCGTCTGCAGATGGAGTTGGTCGGGGTGCTGTGGGGCTTGGGGTTTTGGGGGAGAGGA
This sequence comes from Ptycholaimellus sp. GST1_10, assembly GCA_030248095.1. Classification (NCBI taxonomy): domain Eukaryota; kingdom Metazoa; phylum Nematoda; class Chromadorea; order Chromadorida; family Chromadoridae; genus Ptycholaimellus; species Ptycholaimellus sp. GST1_10. The sequence goes on from JASANA010010310.1 coordinate 2,071, forward strand.
TTGAATTTTTGACCAAAGTTTTGGGCATTTGAAACTGTGAATCAAAGGCTTCAAATCAAAGATTTTTGGCTATTTGAAAGAAAAAAACAAACACCATAAGTTCAGGCTTGGTGCATCATCGACACAGTTCTTTTCAGAGCAAACCCCTTTGGGGGCCGAAACATCAGGCCTAGAATCAAATCGCAAAACCCTTCTGCTATTCTTTGTATGGCCAGTGAACTAGAAGCTTTCTTTTGTCCTTGGCCAAAACGCATACAGGGGGTTGAGTTGAGCCTGCCATCTGTGGCTGTGAAGAGAACAAGAGCAATGTGTCAAAGGGCGCCAGAAGGCTTCCCCCGCTAAGCTAGGGGGCGCCCCCACTGCGGTCAATAATCATGGCCCCCTACATGCCTACTGGGACTCTAGCACTGTCTTTAGCTCTCAGCTCCCTAACCGTTACTCTAGACGCAAAAATAATCCTGCCAATATAATGGGTAAGCAAACCTAGAACAGCTATCTATTTTGCTAGTAACCGACTCTGCCTAACCGTATGCACAACATTGGCCGAATTTTCACCGATCCCTCAGAACTCTTCTCAACTAGAACGCTTCTTCCAACGCTAGCCTTTACTGACAGGCCCTCATCAATTAGGCTCTAGGCTCCCACTTAGGCTTAGGCCTTGGGCTTAGTCTCAGGCTAAGGTTCAGCAATTTTAGCTGAAAATAGTTCACCTGAAAAATAACCCACTCGCCGCAGTCTCCAAGAAGATCTCGAAGCCCTCTCCCAAAGTTCTCACCTGGAGCTTGGCCAGAGGGATGATGTCGGCGCCTTGGGGCCTGTGCCAAACGGTGGAGGCGGAAGCAGCATTGTAGTAGTAGAAGCGCCCCGTGTTGGGGTCGAAGAGCTCCCACCACTGGCGCTCATCTGTGGGCTTCACGGGAACCCCTGTCGGTGCCTCCCAGGCACATTCACCAGTCTTCAGGTTCGCGTACCTGTCGGGTGTTGGTGGCGTATTTTGACTGAATTGATAGGAATGAGTTTTGGCAGCATTTGGTCTAGTGTCACTGGTAAAGGATACTGCAACGTCTTATTGAAATAGAAGGCTCAGAGGGTAGCTTAGAGGGAGTCTGAAACATCAGCGAGAGCTACATGACGCTGCGGTGAGTATTTTCGCTATAGGTTGGCCATCAACACCTATAATGGTCTAAAAAAGACCGAAATTCAACCATAACGAATTTCGAAGGACACCCTTTTCGATTGCATCATATCAACCAAATGCGGAAGAATTACATCGTATAAGCGGCTTGTTCTAATGCAAAATTAGCTAAACCGGACGTAAAATCACGTAAATTGCTAAACTTTTGAGAAAACTTTAGCACTTCTTCTTTGGTAATGTCACAGGTAAATTTTTACAAAATGTCATTTTTGCCAGTAAAAGGGAATCGCTCCTGAGCTCAATTTTTTTGCCAAATTTTTGCGTCTGCTATTGATTCATCATAGTTTTTCAAAAATTAAACAATCGACATTATTTTCGAGTCCTAAAAAATAATAAAAATTTGAACTCACATGTGCTCCCCGCTCCTGGGCTCCACAATCTCCACCCACTCCAGCTTCTCGCCGCGTCCACTGCGCCGTTCTGGCGTCTCCGGCAGTGGCCTGCCAATTTCATCCTTCTTAAAACCTCCATCAACCTTTTCTCTTCTTTCACTCAAGCCCAGGACACCAGAGCAGTTGGAACAAAGCTTCGGAGCATGTTCCACAGCTAGCCATTTTTTCCCGATTGGAGGCTCTGATTCAGGAACTGCGGGACGGAAACCAGAGAAGGGAGGCACCCACCAGTTGATGACTCATAGAGCCCCCGAGTTTGGACTACGCTTTATTCATGAACAAGGACATTTACTCCCTGAAAATGGGGGTGAGAGATCGGACTGACTTTGACTATTCTTCCTCTGGTGCCTTTCCCCATCGAATAGAGTGGAGTTCTTTTGACCTCACACCTTTTTGGGGGCTGGAAAGAAAAGACACCGAGCTCTGGCTGGGAGGGTGGCGGAGTTGTAGTGACTGTTGCCGCCGCCACTGCACCGTTTCTTGGTGCCCATGGTCAGCAGCATTCACCTTCTCTTTTCCACCCTTATGAGTGATGACATATGGCCTTTATTGTTCTGACAGCTGACTCAGAAAAAGGCCAACTTTGAAGCAACGATTTCCAGCAGCTAGTACAAAAGCTAAGCTCAAGCTATCGAACATATTATTTCGAATGATTTTTTTCTAAATTTCATCAATTAAGAGAGTTTTTCTGAGAAGGTCAAATGTTTGAAATAGAGGGACGGACAAAAATTTTTACCCCCCTTTTTTATATTTTTTATTAAAAGTAGACATGTTTTTAAGACTTTTGGTAGAGTATGAACATCCAATACTCAAAATTCGATTTTTGGCTAATTTTTGAATGTAAAAAAACGGCCGATTTTTTAATCATCTATAACTCTCGATCTGCTCAACGGATTTTGATGATTAGACCACCAATCGAACCGTCTCAATGAGAAGAATATTTTGTTTTTTTTGTTCATTTCTCTACGATCTTTTCCTGCCGAGTTATTCACAAAAAATCAGTTTTTCAGTTTTCAAAATTTCAAAAAATTTATGTTTTTGATGTAAAAATTTCATTTGCGCCAGATGAGACCCATTTTTTCTGAAATTTCAGGTAATTTTACATATTTGTACCAATCTATAACTTTGAAAGCCTTGGACCATCAGAGATATTTGAGATTGAAAATTTGCATCTTCATATTGGCCCCATGTTATAGCATAGGCAAAAATTGAGCAAAAAATTTTTTGTCTCTGAATGCCAATTTTTTAGCTCAATAAATTTCTTTTAACCCGTATCCATCTAGCTGTGTGGTTTTTAGCTTACGTTTTGACCTTTGAGTGCGAAAATTTTGACTGCAACTTTTCATATGCTACAACATTGCCTATGCTACAGCATAGGGAAAAACAATATCAAAATTTTCGCACTCAAAGGTCAAAACGTAAGCTAAAAACCACACAGCTAGATGTATACGGGTTAAAAGAAATTTATTGAGCTAAAAAATTGGCATTCAGAGACAAAAAATTTGTTGCTCAATTTTTGCCTATGCTATAACATGGGGCCAATATGAAGATGCAAATTTTCAATCTCAAATATCTCTGATGGTCCAAGGCTTTCAAAGTTATAGATTGGTACAAATATGTAAAATTACCTGAAATTTCAGAAAAAATGGGTCTCATCTGGCGCAAATGAAATTTTTACATCGAAAACATAAATTTTTTGAAATTTTGAAAACTGAAAAACTGATTTTTTGTGAATAACTCGGCAGGAAAAGATCGTAGAGAAATGAACAAAAAAAACAAAAAATTCTTCTCATTGAGACGGTTCGATTGGTGGTCTAATCATCAAAATCCGTTGAGCAGATCGAGAGTTATAGATGATTAAAAAATCGGCCGTTTTTTTACATTCAAAAATTAGCCAAAAATCGAATTTTGAGTATTGGATGTTCATACTCTACCAAAAGTCTTAAAAACATGTCTACTTTTAATAAAAAATATAAAAAAGGGGGGTAAAAATTTTTGTCCATCCCACTTTTCAACCTCTCAAAAAAGCTCTCTTAATAACGTTTTTGCAGTAGTTTTGATCAGTGAACAAACATTTGGTTTATCCGCACAAAAAATTTCAACCAATTGTCAGGGTCTAAAAAAGCAGGTACCTAGAAAGGCCAAAAACTATTTCTATGAAAATAACCCCCCCAAGAACGGCATCTCCCAGAGGGGCCTTGTGCAAGTGAGCGTTAAGAGGGGCAGTTGAGGAAGGGATTAAGGGGGCCTGGCTAAAAGTGCCCCGGTCAATAGGCGGCGCCTTCGTAAAGTGAGCACTTCTCAGTCAGAGGAGGGCCTGGGCAAGAATGCGCCTGCCTCCTCCGCCCCCACACACCTATTTTCCTCCCCTAAACACCCCCTAACCGCTTAGCGCCTCAGATTGCTAGGGTGCGTCCGTCCAGACAGATGGGCTCATTTGGAGGCTCTTTTAGAGGCTTCAAGCTGCAGCAAATCGAGCAACTGGTAAATATGCCTTAGGCTTGTTGACCGAAAAATTAGCTCTAAAATCATTTTGCGTAAAACCTGGCTAGCAAATTTATTGAGCACAGAATTGACTGTCCAAAATTTTTAAGAATGGGGATAATCGGCAGTGAATGTGCAACGTTTTCTCGACACTAACCTGCCGCCATTCTAAGGTCCAACAGATGACTCAACAGGACTGCTAATAAGGCCAATAAAATGACTAATGCGATTCGACAGCCTTTCAGGGCTCTTCAGGAAGGAGCGGTGACTCATGCCTGCCACAAATGGAACAGAATCCTAAAAACGAAGCCAACACCTACTCCCCAAAGCCTACAGTCATAGAAAGAGAAGCGTTTTGAAGAGGCAAAGGTTGTACGGGGCCAGCTAATCCGTCCTAATGCCCAGGGCCCCTAGGTGTGCCCTGGTCACTCAACCTTGGCCACTGCTGCCTGCTGTTGTGACCTCTGGGCCACCTAGGCAGGTGACTAGGCCTCTTTCCCCCCTTCTACTCAGTAGGGCCTGCATAATGATGAGGTAAAGAGTGGTAAACAATTCGGCGAGGGCCCCAGGCGCATGCTTTTTGTGGCTTTGCTAGCTGACAATTGGGGAGGAGAAATCAATGCCGGGCCTTGGGAAAGGGGGAAGGGGAGTACAGTGGCTGAAATTGATTGGCCTGAGAGCATTTCGGGACTGCAAAGCTCTGGCGCATTCTAGTCGGGGAAAGGATTTGAGGATTGGGAATATTTGTACTACGAGTGCATGAATATTTAGATTGTTTTTTGCGACCAAACATCAGCAATAAATATGTTTGCCAACTTTTCTGGGCGACAACTCTCTACTTGCAGAAATATTCAATTTTTCACTCCAAATGAACAGTCAGGGCTGGCATAAAATTGGAGACAGCAGCTCCACAGTTCCTATTCAGGGTGATTTTTAGCGTCCAAACAGCGATAAATATTTGTACAGTTTTCTAGACCACTCTTCTCAACTGGCAGGAAATATTCCATCCTCCACTCTGACTGAGACAGTTGAGGGACACAGGGCTGGCATAAAATTGGAGACAGTTGCTCCACAGGCCATCACAGGCCGAACATCAAAGGCCCCTCCCCAGGACACGGGGGCTACTAAAAGGCCAGGGGGCGGCCCAGTTTACGTGCCATAAAGCCTCCTCTGCCCCTGCTGATGCCATCACAAACAAGCCACTACTGGGCAAAGGGACAGGGGTAAGGCCAAAAAAGCCAGCGCAACTCGAAGAGTGTTCGCGCAAAGCCACTTTAGCCGAAATCGGACACCGCTTTTCAGCCTCGCGCACACTTGAGTCAACGCACAGGCTCGTATAGGATGACACTAGAGCACTTTGAAAGAGCTGAGGGAGGAAAATGGAGGAGCATCGCTTAGGAGAAGCCATCCTACATGGGGCAGGAGGGAGTGAGGTCAGGGGTTCCGGGGCCTCTGGAAGCCACCCAAGGGCACACTGGAGAAGGAGGGAGGCTCTTTACGATAGGCATGGAGGGGGGGGGCGTCCTTTTCTTGAGGCCCCCGGGCCACTCAGGCACATCTGTCCATGCGCTGGGGGGCTGGGGGAGGCCCATTTTCACCCACCAGCGCTCTAAGAGCAACATTCGAATGACCTCCTCATCATCACGCCTCCTTCTTTGGCCGCCTTTTCTGGGGAATATTTATGTTTAGCGCCAAAATAAGGAAGTCAAAAAATTAAAATGTTTGAAAAATAAAGATTGTCAAAAAATTAAAATATACTAAAAAATTTATCTATTACAATTTCTTGAGCTTTTCCTAACTAGAGTTCCTCTAAAACCCATCAGATGTACTAGTACCACACCTCCTACACTCCCCTCCCAAAGTCCGCGTCCCAAGGCGGTCCCCAAGGACCTCCAGCGTCGGCGTCAAATCCGCCCTCATTAGTCATGCCCAGGCCCTGCCCAGACCAAAAGCCAAGCATAAAAGGCCCCAGCCTACACTACAACCCCCTAACAAGTGGCGCCCCGTCACTTTGATTCCAGCCACCCCTAACCTCCCCCCTCCCCCTCTCCACGGCCTGATTCCCAGCAGACAGCCCTGAGGTCCTCAATTGCCCCCTCCTGCCCAGCCCTCCCCGCGCATATGGATTGAAGGCAACAGTATGTGGGCCATCCGGTGTGTGATCCACTTAGTGACCAGGCCCTCCTCCTCCACAGTGGTCGCTTCTCAAGGAGGCAGTCTCTCCTGGACCCACTCGAGGTGGAGGGAGTAGGCCTCCTGCCTTGAGTGGGTGTCAAAAAGTTGGCACACCCGAGAGCACCAGAGTAGCACACAGGGGGACATGGGCTCCTTAAAGGCGGATACCTTCATGTGGTGTGGGAGGAGAATGAGGATGGGTGGTTTTTTGGTAATTTGATTTGATCCAAAAGTGAAAGTGGTAGTAAGGAGGAGTGATTTGAGGGGGGATGAGATAGGGAAGTGGTATGTTTGAGACGATATGGATTTGATTCGGATGAATTGTAATTGGTGATCCTATTAGCAGCCGAAATTATCCTTATTTCTGCAGCAGAACTTAGGATGCGGTTTCCCAGGCCAAGTTTCCCACTTCTCATGGCTGAAATTATGCGAAAGTATTCTCGGCACAACCTCTTTGTGCCCATTGCTCGCATAGTGCGTACTAGGTGGGAAAATTTCGCCAAAGCTCCACAGCGAGTCGAAAAATCGACGTTCAGAAAATTTGCAAAGGGCGAGAACAGCTGTGCCCAGAGAAGCCCAGATTGACATTCTCGCTTGTCACTAAGAAAGACTGCAAAAAGCCACTATCGTGGAGTTTTTTCTTGGCTTCTTAAAACCCGTTTTTCCAGCTTCGCAATATCAGCTGGCCAGAGCTTTAAAAATAATGAAAAAAGCAAAAATGCTATGAAAAATATGCTACCCGGAAAAACGTTCAATTCAGCAGACATCCTTTTTGCTAGCCTTTTTTCGCTTGGTTCCATAACACCCATACCTCCGAGAAATTTAATAGAAGCACTAAATCAATTCGGCCACAATTTTGCTCCTTTCCTCCTACGCAACCTTCTCTCGAAGCATTTTTTGAGTCCCCTGAAGAAGGACGGCAAAGAAAGCCTGCAGCAGATGAAGCCTAGACGGGGAAAAGAGGGGAGGGCAGATTCAATTGTAGCAGTCTCCCGGCTCTCTGGTGGAAAAGCCCAAAGGCCTACATTTGCCGCCTCATTGGTTCAATCAGGCTCGGGCACATTCAGATCCTGCCCCTCAATAGCGCTTCAAAGCTAGTACAAAATTATTCCAAACCCGACAAGCCTAAAGCATGCACGAAGGAAACTGCGAGTACATCAGGCCTCGCTCATTGAAAGTCTAAGTTTAGCAATCTCGATTAGTTTATAATCAAAACCTATAATGTTCTGATAAAAATAAAAATTTAGATTGCTTTCCAGCAACACTTTCAAAACTATACAGTGTGGCTATCCGCCATTCAGCTCTCAACGGCACTTTCTAATCGTACATTCTTGCTCTCATCTCTTAAAATCAAATCGAAATCGAAAAACACCAGTGATTTTGTTCTAATTCGCCCCCTGATACGGATGACTCAATCAAAGAAAATGCAAGCGTAAGACTTTGATATGCTGCCAAAAAATTTGGCAGTATGGACCAGTGCAGTGCAAAGGCCTCTATCGCATGCAGATTAGGCCCCACCTTCACCGGACCTCTCATCGACATTCCTCCTCGCCCTACCGCAGAGGCCTCCTTGATTTACAACACCTCCCTCCCCTCCACGCCTCCAATCCTTAATTCGCCCCTACCCAGGACCAGTTTGGCCGATCTCTCCGTTCTCATCTCCAGTTTGGCCCATCTCATCTGCCATCCAGATCCAGTAGCCAGCCAGATAAAGGCCTTACGATTTCGGCGCAGCCATGGGGGGTAGGCGATATTCCAGCAGCCCTCTGATCAGGAGTAGGTGGCGAACATCACTTCCAAGTGGACGACGGATGGATCAAACAGACGGCGAACTAGCCTCTTTGTTTCTTCTGGCCCCTGCAAAGCAGCGCACGGCTACAGAGACAGTGCGCAAAGGGGGCTGTCTGTGTGTTTGTGGGTGGCGGGGGGAGCGGTGGTAGGTATGCAGAAGACGCTCATTTGATGCCCTGGCACAAGCGGGGGAGAGACAAGGGTGCCTTGCGGAGGAGCCCTCCCGGTCTTTGATGAATGGGGAGGGGCTCTCGCTTTTCTGCCGGCTTTGGAGGCCCGCTTGAGCATCAATACTGCTGGGGCTACTGTAGGTTTTGAGGGGGCGGCCGAATCGGCTTTGTCTTTATTGCGTTTGCGGGATTCGAGATGCTTTTTGCAATCATTCAATCCAAATCTTGCAGCAATCGTCGGCTAGGGCTGATGTTATGGCAGAAGGTGATTCAGAACCAGTTAAGAAAGTCAAATAGCGTGGCGCGAGAAAATGAATGAAAATGGAAACTAAAACATCAAGACATGAAGGAAGGAGACCAGAAAAGCATATCCAGTCCGATGAATGCTGGCCAATAACTGGATGTTCGTCTGCCGTGATTTCAATGAAACAATAAATTAAGGCATATAGGCAAAGTGATGAAGGCAGAGGGAAGCTCATGGGAAGCAATGCGCCGGAACGACGATTTTGTGGCGGTTGGCCAGGGTACTGGCCTCGTTCTTCTGCTTTGGTGTCATCGTGCTCCAGCACCCCGAACACAGATACTTGAAAAAAATAAATGTGACGGATTTCTACAAGGGCTCAGTCATGCTAGAGCCAATGTAGACGCTTGCTTCTCCCAGCCTATATCCATATCAATCGGATTTTTTTACCAAGCTGATGCAAAGTGCCGCCCTACATATGCCTTCATTTATCTAAGCAAGACTTCAAAAGAGCACCCGCTGTGTTCGACCAATGGTGTTTCTATTGGGGGATTTGACCACTCCCACATAGTCGAGGATCCTCTGTCCCCTTAGTGCGGATTTCAGCTGCAACTCGGTTCTTGGGCCGTTCATGGAGGCCCCTACCGCGACGCATATTTCGGCATTTGCAGCCATCTGAAAAATGGGCTATTACTCTTCACCTGTGAATAAATCAAAAGATTATCTTAAAACTATTAATTTTTGATTAACTTTAAACGAAAAAAGTGGCTTAGGCTGCTATTCGAAAAGATTAATGATACCTCGTGGTAGAAGAGATTGACCCACCATGGGTCACTCTCTTTGTGCTGGAACACGAGACTCCAGTTGTTGGGGGGCAGGGCGCTCTGCAGTATGCATCAAAGTCAAAAAGTAACGCTGAAACAAATAAATGTCTATGTTTGTTTTCAAACGCAATTCCAAGACCTAATAAACGTACTTTACGTTATCCTAACTAAAGTTCTCAAAAAGTACTTAAATGTTTTTTCTAATTCCTAGACGTTTCGTCAGCTTTCATGTTCTGATAGTCATTAACAAAATGGGCAGAACTGCACAAAATGCATTAACGAATTTATGCACAGATTGAGCAATGGCTAGCTTACCGTGCAATTGGCGCAATAAACCCCATTTGCCTCCGAAGACAGCTGGTTTCCCATCCTTCCGCTTGGCTTGTGCTGCTCGAAAGTAACATTTCATGTTTATAAGCACCCAAAATGGCTAAAACTTTGAAACTCGTGTCCTGCGTTTTCTCAACAAAAACCAATCTCGCTTCACATGGACCCTGCTATGAGGAACTAAAAGTGACCGAAAAAATTGAGTTATTAGCTGCAAAACTCCGCGTAAGGTTCAATGCCTCAAAGGAAAAATCTCACAGGATGACTACTGGCCGCAACGGAAAAGGTGCGTCCCTGAAACTACGCATGGGAGCTCGTAGGACTGCGGTACCAATAGTCAGGCTGTGCCAGTCCAGTAAGCTGTGGGCCTGGTGAAGAAGAGGTTTGAGGAATCGGCTGAGGGGAGCCCCATTTTATGCAGGCCAGGGTCTTGCATCAGCGCATCGCTTCTTGGGTAAAACAGGATGCGTCTCAACAAGATTGCGGAGGTTCTAAAAACCGGGCCCCCCTTTGCGCACTCTGCGCGACTAAGACAGCCTGATTGGGGCAGCAGAAGGCTGAGTCAGAGGCCTGGCCAGAGCGGCTAATGGAGGACTGTTGCTGGAGAAGATGAGGTCTGATGCAAGCGGGAGGCGCACCCTATTTTATTCTGGAGGACTACGGCCTAGATGGCTCAGCCTTGCCCCCTCCGCAGGTCAGGGGAGGGGCGCAGGGGGAATCGAAAGCGGCAGTGACTCAGCAGCCAAATAGTGGCAAAGTGTGCAGATGTAGTGGTAGACTGAGACTACCTACAGGCCGGGGCCGTTAGTCACAAAGAACGGGCACTGGCTTCACGTGCAGGGGCATGCTGAGGCAATCCAGTGCAATGGCTACACCATAGTTGCAAAACAAAGTCGGATAATGATTGTGAAGCCAATGGAACATGCATAACTTACTTTATCACAAATGATACAGTTCGATCACAAATGATAATACATTTTAATTCCAAGAGTAATCTTCATCGGATTTACCTATTGTTTCATAGCAAAAGGGTCAACTCAAACTGTAATTGCGAGAAAAATAGAACAAATAGGCAAATTTGCACCATTTTTACAAAAAATGGGCGATCAACTGCATATGTTGCTTTGAAAACGCGGCTGCACATTATTCTGCCACGCTTATCGTGTTCAGACGCATTTGCGCATGTTCGGCAACGTTTTCGCTGCGAACTTTGGCTCTTGTTCCAAAGAAAATACATGGGAATAGATATTTTTGACCGCGGAGCGGCCCGAAGGGCCGCTCCGCGGTCTATAGAGGTTACTAAACTTTTGTCCTGGTATATATATATATATGTATGTATTTCTGGAAATGCTGGGAACGGGCGAATTCTCAACGGATTGGGACAAACTTTTTTTTTCCTGAAAGGTAATGCAATTTTAGGAAGATCTGGAGGGGTGGAACCGGTTTCCGAGCATTTGAAACATTACTTTTTTGGGTAGAAAGGCTTGAAAATTGCAATATACAGTTTTTGCGCTGTAGCTCCTGTAATCTTGAGAATTGCACAGAAGACTTGAGGTTTTTTGTTCACAAGTCGTATATAGCAATTCCAAATCTGTGCTTACTTTTGAAAATGGTTGAGAAACCACAGACTTACTTTCTTGAGTGACAAACTTTCACGCGCGGCAATGTCATCAATAATAAGTAACAGCTTAACGGCTAAGAATTGCACAGAAGACTTGAGTTTTTTTGTTCACAAGTCGTATATAGCAATTCCAAATCTGTGTTTACTTTTAAAAATGGTTGAGAAACCATAGACTTCCTTTCTTGAGTGACAAACTTTCATGCACAGCAATGTCATCAATAATCAGTAACATCTGAATGGCTAAGAATTGAACAGAGGACTTGAGTTTTTTTGTTCACAAGTCATATATAGCGATTCCAAATATGTGCTTACCTTCGAAAATGGTTGAGAAACCACAGACTTGCTCTTAGCAGTGACAAAATTCCATGCATTCATAGTGTAAGCTGGAAGGTGGTGCGCTCCGCGGTCACCTATTGCGCTTTGCGCCATATACTTGTTCAATAAAATGGGTCAACGTTTATAATCCATGGTATTTTGGGGTCAGCTTAGCTTAGAGTCCAAGAAATGAATCGCTGCAGGGAATGCGGCAAGCGGCTGATACGCGGGTGGACACATAGGGGACCTGAGCATCAAGCCTGCCCTAAGATACGATAAGGGAGGAGTGTAAGGTCCCCTCCGAGCGGCTGGTTCATCTGACGCAAGGAGCTGACTGGAGCAAAGTCGCCTGCCAGTGTCCAACAGTGTTGCAAGGTGTCCAGCCCAGGATGGTCAGAGGTTATGAAAACTTTCCCTTGTAAACATATGCGAAAAGAGGAGTAGGCTATGCAAACTCGCCTTGTAAGTATGCTAGACTAGGAGGCCTCGCAGGGACTTTATCAAAAAAATATTGGCGCAGCCGTAGCCTAGCCTCTCGACACACTCTGATAAAGAGGTTTTGACAAGCCATCGAAGGCTGCATGTTGCAGGAAGCGGCGGCTGTTTGGGGACTGATCCTCCTAGATTTGACGATGACGATGACGATGCTGTTTGGCCTTTGACCGATCCGAGAAAAACCGAGATCAGACTACCGGAGGTATGACCCAAATGACCTTATCACATTGCCAAGGCTGGTTTTTTAATTCTCCATTTGAAAGACGAGAAGAGGGTGTCCTGGCTGACGCCGGGAAGCACGCCTTCGAGGAGGCCAGCAAGGAGGTGCACAAGGCCAGCCAGGAGCTGAGAAAGGCCAGCGAGAACGTAGCTTTTTGCCATTCCCGGAAGCAAAGCCTGCCCAGCCGAAACTGATTACTCTTTGCAGTTGGCGGATGGCGCCAGGTACCTGGGCGCAGTGGTAGGAAATTTGTTCCTTGCAGTCGGAGCACAGTCCACAATGACAGTTTGACAGGCTGCCCAACAGCTGCGTTGGAGCCTGGGGGATGTGGCATACGTAACCTTTTTCGATGCCTTGCCGGTGCCCCGGAAGCTTGGGAACTTTTGCCAGGCCGTGAACCGCCTCTCCGACCGTGTCGGCGACATGGTCAGTGCCGCAACCGAACAGCTGCGTTTCTGCCTGCTGGATTCGATCGTCAAGATGGTTCTTGCCATCGCCTTCATCGCCATGGTTCTGTCCAACTCCTTCTCCATCTATCAGCGGCTAGCCTCCGCCCATCTATGCCTGCCCCATCAGATGGGCGACGCTAAGCAGAACCTGCGGGGCCGCCTGCCGCGGAGGGCAGGGCAGTCAGAGCTCCGGAGGCCGGAGGGCATGGGTGCGGATGCTTCGCATGATAGGCTACGCTCCGGGGACTTCGCACCCATGCCCTTTGGCCTACAGAGCTATGGCGCCCTGCCCGGAGCGGCGGGTGGCCAAGGCCAACTTAAGCGGGGACCGGACAACTGGTCCTAGGGCAACTGGTCCTAGGGCAACTGGTCCTAGGGCAACTGGTCCAGGACAACTGGTCAATGATTAAGAGGACTTTAGTAAACTCTGTGCCATTTTCCGTTTTGAATTTAGCGCCCTTGACTCATTTAAAGAATCGAGAGTGTGCTTACTATTTTGGCTGATGGTGACCCACAAAAAGATAGTTACTGTGCAGAATGCACCGCTTCATGACGTAGGTGGAGCGGCTCTGGGCCATCCGGAAACAAAACCCGTTCGCCGCTCCTCCCCGTCCCATCGTCCCCTATCCTTCACCCCGACTCACTCTTCTCAAAACCTCCTGCTTATGTATCTATTGCTGGGCAGAAAAAGAATGGGTCAATGTTAATGCTGCTAAGCAGTGCATATGGCACAGCTTTATGTATCACTTTTATGTCAAAAAAAAGAGTTTAACTTTTGTCAAAAAAGACATATTTTTAACGATTTCTCCAAATTTAAATCAAAACTTACCCCACGAAACCATATTATTCTTAATCCTTGCACCATTGTGGTCATTTTGATACCCAATATGTCCTATGTTCATCTTGCCTCAAAAAGTTATTCCATGAAGAATCAAAGAAATAAAAAAAACGCCCTATGTTATTACTGAAATTGTGAATCTCCGCTTCAGTGTTTTTTCTCTCTTAGCTGGTCTCTTTATAATGCTTGCAATCAAGTTAGCTTGGGCATCAAGGTAATGAAATTTATTTGATTCTACTTATCATGAAACTAGCTTGGGCTCTAAGGTGATGAAATTTAATTTGAAACTCTTATCATGAAATTATACTTACAAAATGTTGAACCTCTAAAGAGCTAAGAGAGCCCAGAAAATTTTGGCCACCTTAGGATGAATGTTTAAATAGGGATAAAAATAAAAACTAAACATTGGTTTAAATTGAAAAAAACATTGAAAAAATGATGCAATGAAAATTTATTATTTTGAAAAAAAATTGTATTAGTTTTTGCAGATTTTTGTTTTTTCCAGCTACCAACAACATTTGTTTGAATTATTTAAAGTTTTTCATGCTGTATGTGTACTTTAACCTGCCAAAAAATAGTATAATTACAATTGTGAAAATTTTCTGGGCTCTCTTAGCTCTTTAGAGGTTCAACATTTTGTAAGTATAATTTCATGATAAGAGTTTCAAATTAAATTTCATCACCTTAGAGCCCAAGCTAGTTTCATGATAAGTAGAATCAAATAAATTTCATTACCTTGATGCCCAAGCTAACTTGATTGCAAGCATTATAAAGAGACCAGCTAAGAGAGAAAAAACACTGAAGCGGAGATTCACAATTTCAGTAATTTCATCCACTTTGAAGAGCCAAAGGCCAAAAAACAGCTTAATGCCCAATACAATGCTTTAAGATGAAGTTGATGATGGGCTGCTTGTACACCACGGCCTGGTAGAATCCCATGAAGACAATGTATAAGCAAATGGACAAAAGATTCGTAATCTATGCCCCAATTTACCTATATGGTGCTGTTATTGAGGCCAAAAACCCCTTAAAATGCCCCAAGACGAAGTTGATGATGAGCTGCTTGTACACCACGGCCTGGTAGAATCCCATGAAGACAATGTGTAAGCAAATAGACAAAAGATTCGTAATCTACGCCCCAATTTACCTATATGGTGCTGTTATTGGGGCCAAAAACCCCTTAAAATGCCCCAAGACGAAGTTGATGATGAGCTGCTTGTACACCATGGCCTGGTAGAAGCCCATGAAGACAATGTGTAAGCAAATAGACAAAAGATTCGTAATCTACGCCCCAATTTACCTATATGGTGCTGTTATTGAGGCCAAAAACCCCTTAAAATGCCCCAAGACGAAGTTGATGATGAGCTGCTTGTACACCATGGCCTGGTAGAAGCCCATGAAGACAATGTGTAAGCAAATAGACAAAAGATTCGTAATCTACGCCCCAATTTACCTATATGGTGCTGTTATTGAGGCCAAAAACCCCTTAAAATGCCCCAAGACGAAGTTGATGATGAGCTGCTTGTACACCATGGCCTGGTAGAAGCCCATGAAGACCAGATTTGCACCTATGGTTGTTTGGTTTCAAATCGTATCTATTTTTTGAGCCGGTTTCATATCTAGACTCAAAATTCACTTAAACTATTGCCACTGGGCAGCATATCTTTTTTAGGATTATTACAGTGCACCCAAAAATGGTCAAAAATGGTCAAAAAATTTTTTTCAAAATTTTAATGTTTTATAGGTAGGTTTTGTGTAGTTTTTCGCCAGGATTTCGAATCTGTGCTTGTTTTTGCCCTCCGAGCTTCCTAGAAAAAGTTATTCAAGATTTTCGATTTTTTTTGTAAGGGTCCCCCCTTACGTTCAATCGATTTTTGAACTGCCGCCCAGGACTTGGCCTGGGGGCAGTACTAAGGATTCACCCCAAAAAGGGGTGTGAGTCTATATATATATGTCAGCAAAGATTTCTTGGTGGTTTTTCAATGAAATTCGCTCATTTTTTCAGGATAAGCCTGGCATATTGGCCGCTTCAACATATATTTTCGGACCTCGGCAAAAATTAGTGGAACTGTGACAATTGCAATTTGTCCGTTTTTTCAAGTGCCGATTTCATTCATTTTTGCCAAATTTTGCAAATGTTGTGGATTTTTGGACCAGATACAAGCAAATGGGCATCGAATTCGTAATCTGTGCCCAAAATTACTTATATGTTGCCATTTTTGAACTGCCGCCCAGGACTTGGCCTGGGGGCAGTACTAAGGATTCACCCCAAAAAACCCCTAAGTCCCAGACCCCGTTTTTTAAGAAACATCATTTCACTCGGTAGTCTTATTGGATCAAATCAATTGGTGGTCTACGTATGCATACTATATGGATTCAGATTATTCCTATTAGAGAAAGTTTGTTTAGAAGATAATACAAGGGGCGGCAGTTCACCTCATGGGTTCAGCCACTTTGTGCAAATGAACCCCATGTTATACTAGTCCAACCTCAATTTCGGCATAAAGGAGGCCGAAAATCAAAATTCTGGAGGCACCATGGCACCCTCCAGGGTCGATATACTATAGTGACGTTGAGACTGGAGCCCCAGATATTGCCAATCCCCATGCCGAGCAGAACGTACGGCGGACGGCGGACGGCGGACGGCGGACGGCGGACGGCGGACGGCGGACGGCGGACGGCGGACGGCGGACGGATAACGGACGGACACTTTTTAAAAAGTTTTTTGGCCATAACTTGCTCAATTCTCAACCAAATTTGGCAAATTTTTTTTTTAATTAAAGCTCTGTGTTTGCTGCGTCCATTGAGCCTGTTTACAGCTCTGTAACATGCCCATGGAATTAATGGCATTGATTCATATTTTCAAAAGCCGTAATAGGGTTGGTCCTTGGCTAAGAGGGGACCGTGCTTCCGCTTCGCTCGCACGGCCCCAATAGCATAGGGGCCTGTTGGAAAGACATCAATTGGGCACTAAAAAACTTCCAGTTCAGTTTGTGCTCAAAACTGGACCATTTCCATTTCAGGGCTGGTCAAACCAACCCTTAGGCAGGTAGTGATGCAAAAATATTGCGGAAAACGGCATAGAGATCACAAAAACCTTCTTTATGAATCCCTGGCAAAAAATAATAAAATTAAAATTTGACTTTTCCAGCCCTTTGAGTCATTTATCTAAAGCCTTATGTAAAATGGTTCTTAAGGCCTGCTGGTCGCCCTCCAGCATTTCTGGGTCAAAGTTGGCTGTCTCTTCCAGTTCTTTGTATTTCTGAATGGTGTCCTAATCTGGCAAAGTGGCCAACTTGTTCCTGGCTCACCAAAGGCTTGATAGCTCAATGTTGTATGTCGACGGAGATAGCTGGTATTCACAATGATATTGAGGTAGAAGTTGCAGCTGATGCTCTTAGGTCTGTGACAGTTGCAAGGGGTTGCATGGCAAAGACGCAGGGGCTAGAACCGTATGTTCCAGGCATCTGTTGGAGGATGACAGAAAGCTATATGATTTGATTTCAAGTGTGGCTGGCTGCTAAACTGCACAAAACTTTGTAATTTTGCTGCTGTGCATATTTGTGAAACAATGCAAATACCAGTTGCCATACAAATTGCTTTAAAAGTTTAGGAAAACCTAACAGACAGCAAATTTTGGCTCAGAAGTGCAGGAGGTTAACCAGCAGGCCTGAGTATGAATTTGGTGATTGTTCCAGGAAAAAGGACCAGTTGTCCCAAGGACCAGTGGCCCTAAGGGCCAGTTGCCCTAAGGACCAGTGGCCCTATGGACCAGTTGCCCTTTGGACCAGTTGTCCGGGACCACTTGCACTTGACCAACTTAGGCGGCTACGCTCATTGCGCATATCTTATGTATTTTGTAACATCGGCTAGCCTAAATTGAATCTGTTTCTGACAAACAAGGTATTCTCGGATCCATAATCCTTACGCTCTGCTTGCACGGCCACAATTTACCGGTTTATGGAAAAAACCTAAAATTTTGATGTTTGCAAAATATGAAATGGCTTCTTCATTCGCTGTTGACTGCCTGATTGTGTGAATTGTCCCACAGGTGGCGTTTGGCCTCTACGAACGACGCTATCCAGAGCTGGTGCTCTGGAGCTGCGTCTTTCTCCTCATCTTCGTCACAGTTCCCCTGCTGGCTAGCTTTTCACATTCCCGAAAAGCCTTTCCATGAATCTTTCCCTGCGTTCACAGATGCTGCCCATCGAATTGGTGTGGGAATGGCTATTGACGGAGGGAAGACGCGACATGCTAGTCTTTTCAGCAATTTTCAGCGGTATTTTAACAATCTACTTTACCTTCTCTGCCCTTGTGGCACCATTCATGGCCTCAGTCCTCCTTTTCTACGTACTCAAAAAGAAAGGCATTGCATAATATGTGTGTCCCATGCAACTTTTCTTCCGGGTTATTGTTAGATAATAATTTTGATAAGGCTGCTGCTCCTCAAAAAATATTCCGATCGCTCAAACTCGTTTTGCATCTGAAATGCCATGGTCGATTGAACTGAAAACAGCTGGAACTGATTGTCTGCTGTTGTCCCACTGTCTCCCATTGCTTCCAGATGCACGGTTCCATTGCTGCTCACTCATTGATGCTTTTCCCAAGTGTTTCGTTTTGTCTACAAATGGCTAAACTGCTGATGGATTGTCGAAACTTTAAGATTGAAGCAATTGGCAAGCAATATAAGTATTTAAATCTCACTGCATCTATTGCTTTCAATCAATGCCTGTCTCAATACTGCCCTGCCAATTCTAACTTTGTGCTTATTAGCGAGTTTGCGTAGCCATCAATGGATTTAAGACCCGGTTTTTGGTAAGAACACGAAACCTACATGGGGGGCCGGGCCATGATTTTTTGACCCCCCTTTTTAATACAGATTCTGAATCTACATATATTTTCATGTACCTATAACAATTTTGGGCGGAAAAATTCAGAAATGGGCTCACAGTCACAACATCTCAAAACGTGAAGGGAGGTCGAAAATTTGTCAAAATTTGAGTTTTAACGAGCTTAAGTCACATAACTACCGATTTCTAGGTATTTTTCACTCAAAATATTAACATTATGGGCATCGATCGAAAGCTAACAATGTTGCCAACCTGCCTGTGCCCTGGGTTTGTTCCAAATATGCAGATGAATCGAAAAAACCTTCATTAACTTGTTGATAAACTAAAATCAGAATTGCCATTTTCATAACCTCAACTTACCTCAATTCTTAACAAATTTTGGTCTAGGAAATGCTGAGAAATCTTGCAAAAAGGGGTGCTCCAAACTAACGGCAAACACATTTGTAAGCCACAGTCAAGAATGGTCCCATGTTATAACATAGGTCACTTTGGCGAAGGTTCAATTTGAACCAATTGAATTTCAATATTATTTCAATTTGAAGTTTGAAACCCAATATTTTTTTATAAGTATTTTCATTAGGCCTGGGACTCTGTTCAAGTGCCTCTTAACCAGCCCTACCCTATCCTCGGAAGAACCTATCACCAGCTTTGCGTTCTTTTGCTTTAAAATACAGCATTGGTTTTGGCATGCCTGTTTCTTCAAATATCACTCAAATTTCACTGAATATTGTTCAATAAATATTTTTCAGAATTTTCATCCATTCATTGCCTATGCTTTGCTTAAAAGAGGATGACTGATAGGGTGAATATCGCCCAGGACCCGCCACAAATGTCACTAGGAAGGTGTTTCGCTTCTCCCTTGATCCACTGGCGGGGAGCCGCCTTCACCAGCTTTGGCCTTGGCTTGGCCTCTAGACATCACTCCTCCACCCATTACAGCAAAGCCTGGCAATATTCTGGCATTCCGATGCTCAGTAGGCGCAGATCCCTCCGCACTGTTTCTATTGTTTTCAATCGCTGCCTGTCTCAATTTTTTTCCTGCCAATCATACTTGTCTGGGGGTCAAATGGTAGGGGGGGCGCCCACGTGCGTCCGAAGGGGGGGGGGGGGGGCGCCCTCCTTGCCTTTCCCTACGTGGTAGGTCCGGGGGGGGGCGGGGGGTGCGGGGGGGCGCTTTGGGGGGCTGGGGGGGCGGGGGTCCGCCGAGGTAGGGACGTATGTCCGTCAAGTTAAAAGGGCAATATATTAGGTGTCTTACCAAATAAATGATAGTAAATTGTACCTTACAATATGCTATTGAGTTAAATGACACACAAAAACCCATATAAGCAGGAAAGTTGCCAAAAATTAATGATTTTTGGCAGAAAATTTTTTGAGTTTCTGGGTCCTTCAGGTCAATTTTTTCCCTTGGCAGACGTGGTACGTCCGGCGCCCCCCCGCCCCCCCTCTGCCCCAATTTTTCACCTGACGTGGTACGTCCGGCGCCCCCCCCGCCCCCCCCGAAATGCAAAATTTTCACCCCCCACGTGGTACGTCCGTGCGCCCCCCCCGCCCCCCCCGCCCCCCCCTCTTCGACATGTATGCTGCCAATTGTCGCTATGTGCTTATTACGGAGGTTGCGTTGGTATCAATGGGTTTCTATTTGAACGGGACTTAATGGGTTTTAAACGTAGTAATTTGCTCGTAAATCTCACAAATGGGCACAAGATTGCAAAGACACTCAAAATACTGAATCTCAATGCAGGATGGTTGGTCAGAAACTGAAGTGCAGGCATATTTATATAGTCGTGATCGTAATCTGAATCTGAATCTAATCGTAGTTGTAGTCGAGAAGCTGTTCATAGTCGTCATCATAATAGGGGTCTATTTGTTTGCTGCTGAAGGTAAAAGAAAAATCGGGGAAGGCGGATGCAGTGAAGTGAAAGTGATCCTCGCAAGAGTCAGGCTCTATCTGCGCTTGGCGCCGGAGACTAAGGACGGGCCGGCGGTGGAGAAGGTCATGGAGCCAGCGCTGCAGCCGCTCCTCCTTCCTTCCGTCCGCATCGTAAACTTGCAGACCCTCGGACCTCCAGCAGAACCGACGTCCAGTTTCCAGGCAGGCCAGAAGGACCTCCTCTAGGCGGTCGATGACGAGCATTTTGCCGCCGTACTCCGTGCTGTACTCCTCCAGGCCGGGGCAGCGTTCCAGCAGATTTAGGGCGAATGCTCGCTCCCGGTTGACATCGAGATTTCCTGTTAAACTTCTTTGGCTCTGCCTCGATTTCGAGCAAGAAATTGCAATTGGAAATGATGCAATCATTCAACAGAGAAAGAAAGCGCATTTTTATTTTTTTGCATAAAATAGATGCTTGTCAGCGTTTTGAACTAAGCCAGAAAAAGCTGCTATAATTCATCGTCTTTGGCTCAAAGTCGATTCCAAGGGCAGCCGAAATGACAAACCCCATTTTAGCTGGACTTCCTGCAGAGTAGTGGGAAAGTCCGCGGCAAGGAGTGGTTGGTCGCAGAGGAGCTGGAGCTTGCGAATGGCTGCATCTTGGAGGCCGGGGAGGCGGAGCACGTTTTCACTGCAGCCTTCCACAGACTCCAGCCCCTTCACGATCCCGGGCAGCCAGGAGAGGTGCGGGTAGTAGGCCGTGCGGATGCTGCTGATGTTGAGGTGACGCAGGCGAGGGAGGTGGAAGGAGCCCAGGGGATCCAGCTCTTGCAGCAGGGGCTGGAGGGGATCCCAGAGGGGGCGACGATGAACAGCTCCAGCTCAGTCACCTGGCACAGGTTCCAACGAGTCCGCGCAGCCTCCAGCATTTCGCGGATGGCGCCCTCAGTGTCCGATGTTTCCATCTGCAGCAGCAGCAGAGGGGGCATTGTTAGGCCTCAAATGAAAGACATAGAGTCTACCATAAAGCCCGGCCATTCATCTGGGTGACGGTTCAGCCTGAGGTAGTGGGATCCTTGGCCTAGGCCCGTCCCGAATCGGTGGTTGAGATTGAGGAAGGTGGGCCGAGCGTGGCGGTGCACAACGGCGCAGAGGCTGGAGGAGACGTCCTGGAGAACGGCCCAGTCCTCGATGTCCAGGAGGTTGATGATGCGCTCCGCCCACCACGGCATTCGCTCCAGCACACTCTCGAGGCCCTCCGTCTGATCCTCCAGCCCCTCCTCCTCCTGGCAATGACATTATGCGCAAAGCAATGTTTTGCCGAAGACATATCCCTGAAAGAACTAAATGCTTACCATAATGGTGCTGGCAGATGCAGTGCAGATAGTTTGTCTGCTTGCAGTGTCGGTTTTCTAAAGCTGGCCGCAGATGCCTGGCTCTGTCGCAATGCCGCGCCGGTTCAAGAGCAACAAAATGCGCGAATTCAAAACATTTACACGAAACATTTACAAAACATTTACGCATTTACATTTTGTCTGGTCAGTTACATTTTGTCTAAAGCAATGTCATCGAGAGTTCATTTTACTTCGACCATTTTGGGAGTTTTGATAGGCATACATCTGTTTGATGCAGATTTATTTTCAAATTGTAAACATAAGGATTTGGTATCTATTTATGTTCTTAAGAAGTTTTTTCAAACGAAATTCATATCGCGTAATTGTGCTGGTGAAGTTTCAGCAAAACAAATTTGTAAACACACATCCATTTTCATTCCAACAAATTCGTAGACTCGCGCATTTTCCTCAATCAGCAATGGGCCAGCTGTCAAGATAGCAGTGTAAGCCATCAGAATGCTGGAGCGGAAAGTAACGCAAACAAGCAAATCATACTTTTATCGTAGATGTGCAAGGCAGTGCAACGATGCGGAAAGTGCAGTTTGATGATTGATACTCCTTTCTGTTCTTCTTGAAGCCAATGCAAATTTATTTTGCAATTTTAGCTTTGCCTACTTGTAAACAATTGAAATTGTAACTAAAGTTCTGGTTATTTTCTTGGCGTAGTTTGTGGTTATGAGGGTTTTCTACTGGCGTGAGTTGCTTATGATGTTTTCGGTTTTTCATCCTTTATCTCGACTGGAATCATATATCAATTCGAAGACTGCATGGTGAATAAAAGTCGAGCCATACACTTTATGATCCACTTATCGCACAAAGAAATGAAGTGGTCTCTAGAGCGAAATCAAGAAGCCTCCGTGGACGAAACAGGGGAACTGCCATTCTCAGTTTCGTTCATTATTTTTTCTTTCAGGGCTTTGTTCAAGGCCTTGCTCTTCATTCTTGTAACTCTCCCAAAAGAATTTGTCGCAGACGCAACTACCCGGCTTGCTCGACAAAGGCCAGCGAGCGCAGGCCCAGCGCTCAATGAAAGGCGGCCGCCGCTTGCAATTTCACTGGTTGACTGGCAGAAAGGTATACTTCTTTTTTGGTAAATTTGAACAGGACATTGCAAATTCAGAATCAGAGACCGACCGTCTGACACAATTTTTTACGCGGCCTAAAGCCGCCTGCTGCGGAAATCAGGGCAGAACAGTCAGAGCTCCGGAGGCCGTAGGGCATGGGTGCGGAGGCCCCGGAGCTTAGCCTGGCATGCGAAACATGCGAAGCACACGAACCGGGAGCATGGAAGCCCTAGCGCCCCGTGACCGGAGGAGCTCTGACGCCCTTCCCGTAGCGGCGGGCAGCCAAGGCCAGCTCAAGCAATTACACCATTTTCGCATCCATCTGTCAGCTTATATTGGGGCCAGGCAGACGCAAAAATTAGGTAACACTGCAACGGGAACCTTGACATTCCCGAATGGCGGCAAGGCAAAGAAGAGCGATCACCAGTATGCGCATATTAATGACTCGCAGCAATTCCAAGAATAATTTTACCGTGGCTAGCATACGCCTCGGTTTTCATTGCAGTCAGCAAACCATCCAAATACACATAGGGCAAAATTGAGTATGTTCGACGAATTTTTTGTTGAATCACTTGAACTATTCATATGCTGTGATGGTATTTAAAAACGTTCTGTTACACCATCTTTGTGTAAACATTAACTGAAGTTGGGTCACTTTTGGGGCGCCAGAAAAATGCCCAACTGACTGACAATGCTTGATGATAAAAAAGCACATTGTGTTCGATTCAGCATTCACCTGATCCAACTGATTACACATGGCTTTCCTCTCTCTAACTGCAGCTTGCCTCAACTCTAATGCCGCATCCTCCTCTCATGTTCAGATTCACCTTGTACGTGCGTCTGTCATTCTTCTCGTCCTCGGACGGTGATAAAAAGAAAGAAAGAAAGGCAAACTCGCCAATCATGTGCCAGTTAGCTGTTGCCCAGGCCAACTGGCTGGAAGATTGAGATTCAATCTCTGAAACAAATTGAGAGTTCATTTTACTAGTTTCACTCTAAAAGTTTAGTGGCGCAAAGCGTAACTGGAGGACGCAGAACGCATTATTGCGCTAATGGCGAACGGATATAAAATGCGTGCTCAGAACGGCAAAACGGCAGATTTCAGCATCAGAACCATGGAGCTGCTTCTGTGTCTGAGAAGCTGGCAGCTGAGAAGAAAAGGAATCGCTGGCCATAAAACTGGCCCCACTTGTGCGAGCGGAAATTAGTTGGTTTCACAAGAAAATTTTCATGAAAATATTCAAAAACATTCGCAAGCTTCATGCCGGCAACATCAACATCGCAAGGGGGCTATTCAGTTTGAAAAAATGTGAACTCTTGCGCAAGCAGGCCAAATGGCAGAACAAAACGAAGCAGGGGAAGCAAGGAGAAGGCAGCATAGAAAAGCGGAAAAGAACGTCACCATTATTTTCCATAATCAACATGAGCCCAGCTGCTAGCCCAACAGCTGCTGGCAGGCGTCCCAGTGCATGCCATCAGAAAACTCCCGCTAGCCTTATTGCACTTAGCTGCACCGCAAATCCTGTTCGGCAGCATAGAAGAGAAAAGCCTCAACCTCCAATCACCGGCTTGCTTTCCAAGTGAAGTCAGGGGCGCGGTGCTCACTGAGCCTCCGACGGCGGCGCCCCATACTTAAACTGGCAATTACTTTCTCTTGTCTCTGTTGAGGTGGTTTGGCTGGCGGCAAGGGCCTGGAAAGCGATGGATGGATTGGATGTGGGGGCGCTGGAGATGAGACGGAATCGCCACGGCTGCTGAATGCCAATCGATACCGTCTATTTTTGCACTAAACTGTACAAAAAACAGGTCCTATGGCAAATCAACACGAAGCAAGGGAGGCAACAAAAATAAGGCCATTCTGTTCCATAATCAGCAAGAGGACAGCTGTCAGGAAGCGTGCGATCAGCGACTCTACATTTTGAGCTTATGGTGCGACTTGTCAAGCATCGGCTTATGCATCATTATGGAATACACGTTCCTAATGTGCGCGTTTGAGCATTTCCCGAAACATCAAAGCAAACAGTGTCAGTTTAAAAAAGCTCTTCACAGCTTGATCGAAGGTCTTGTCTTGTCTCGAAGGTCACAAACTGAACGAAGGTCTTGATCTCGAAGCTGATGGTAAGCTGCTGACCCAGGAGATGCTAGTAGATCGAACCACTGCACCAACTCTCTAGCGGGCCTCAACCGTCCGCACTCTCACTTGACTTGACTTTGCAAATGGCCAGCGTTCCGGGCACCACTAAGGATATTCAGTTACTGAAGTTCACTGATTTTATTGGTCAAAGAGAATTGAGGAGAAATTTAATTGAAAGCTTCGAGGCTAATCGATTGATAAAATTGAACAAAATACTGAGATTAGTAAAAAGGATGTTGAGCCTTCTTTTCAATGTATGCTCTGCCGGAATTTACCCCGTTTCAAGACAAAGTTAGCATATTCTAATGTTTTTCCAGTTCGCGCTAAAACAAAATGCAGGTCCCTCAGCAGATTCCGCAAGCAGTAGATTCCAAAAAACTATTATTTCAAAAATCCCATTCTTGTTGGGGTTAGAGTTTATAAGGTGGTGGCTAGTTACGACTTCCAACTTAACTCTTCGATTTATCCTAAACAAAATATGCATATTGTAAAATATTGAAAGCCTTCCTCTAGACTTGACTTATGGCACAGTGAACTTGAGGTTTAATGATCATTTAGTGATTTATTCTTATAGGTAGCTAAAGTGAGATGAAGCGGCCAGACAAATGATTGTTAATTAAACCGTCTGAGCCGATTAATAATTTGCACATTTTTTTTCTTGGCTTATGACGAAACTCATTACATTTCGTACAAAACTTATTTCAAATAACTAATTTTAATCACAACACAAACCTATGAATGTGCCTTCGCTTTTTCTCGTCAACTTTGCCTGCATTGCCAGATGCATTTTATTGTCCTTGGGTACGTAAGCTTTCGCACAATTTTTTCCGCTGAATAGGAGACTCTTAGTTTGACCACGTGTAAAAGACTTTTGTGGGTCCGTGAATTTCATTCCAAGTGAAAACTGAACTTTTTTAAAGGCACAGTGCCAAAAAATGCACCTCCTCCGATTGAGGTAATATTTTTTGACCGCGGAGCGGCCCGAAGGGCCGCTCCGCGGTCTATAGAGGTTACTGAACTTTTGTCCTGATATATATATATATATATATATATATATATCTGGAAATGCTGGGAATGGGCGAATTCTCAACGGATTTGGACAAACTTTTTTTCCCTGAAAGGTAATAATATTTTAGGAAGATCCGGCAAAGGGGAACCGGATTTTGAGCACTTGAAACATAACTTTTTTGGGTAGAAAGGCTGAAAATTTGCCATATCGATTTTTGGACTGTAGCACCTGTCAGCTTGATAATTGCACAGAAGACATGAGTTTTTTTGTTCACAAGTCATATATAAAGATTCTAAATCTGTGCTTACTTTTGAAAATGGTTGAGAAACCACAGACTTTCCCTCTTGAGTGACAAACTTTCACTCATGTTAATAGCATCTATAACCAGTAGCAGCTGAACGACTGAGAATTGAACAGAAGACTTTGGTTTTTTGATTCACAAGTCATATATACCGATTCTAATTTTGTGCTTACTTTTGAAAATGGTTGAGAAACCACAGACTTACCCTTTTGAGAGAAAATGTTCACCCATGTAATGAAAACATTCCTTAATTTTTGGCATCTGCTACAGTGAATGTGGAAGGGGGAATACGCTCCGCGGTCACCTATTGCGCTGTGCGCCATATACTTGTTTTTCTAGTTACAGGACACCAAGTTAGGAGGGCAAGCATAATCAGTTTTTTCACTTGTTGAAAATTTTCGAGAAAAAAACCTCAAAATTTTACACGTTGTAGCATAGGGAAAAGTGTAAAAAATGTATCAAAAATCGGAGGAGTCTTCTCCGCTTTTCTCCGCTCAACAGTGGCGGCATGAGCTACAAGATACATTTTTAGCCAAAAACAATAAACGCAGCCCAAAAACTAGCAAAAATGGTCATTTTTGAACATTTTGGGAATTTTTCCTTTTTTTCCATCATTTTAAAATTTTTTACACGCATATGATAGCCCGGTTTTTGTAATCTACGTCCCAAAATTGACCCATAAACAAAATCATGTCTATATTAATGAAAAAAAATTTTAAATAAATTTTGAGCTTTCTATAGTAGGATAAAAACATGATAATGTTTAGGCATGGAAAAGACACTGAAATACGCGCCAAAACAAAATGCAACTCTCCAAGCAGCAGACGCCACTAGTAGAAGTTGTATTTATTGACTTTTTGCTCGAGGCAATTACAAAATTTGGAGAAAAGAGACCCACATTTGGCTTGCCGATGGTACCCGTTATTAATAGCTCTTAAGTTAAGTTAATTCTTATGTGGTGACATACGTAGTGGTTTAAGCGATTGGACAGCTGGAATTAACTGGCAGGTTCGAATCCTTATTAGGCATTTATTTTTATTTTTGTGTATTTAAGAGGCAGAATTCGATAGGCTCAAAAAGTGGTATGTCACTTTTGAAAAATGAATATTCTCAAAATCGAATGAACTTGTGCCACCATCCAAGGCAATTTAGTTCTCATCTCTATGCGACTAGCCGTTTGCCGAAAAACGGTTTGGTTGACCTGAAATGAGAATTTTTGTAACATGCACTTTTTTGGGACTTTAAAACCTGCAATTTCAGTTTTTTGAAATTTTTGTTAAAGAAATTTCAGATAATTGTGGACCATTATATATCAATCGAAGGGCAATTTTGAGATAAAAAAGGTGGTGCATTTCAATTTTGGCATAACTTTTGCTGAAAATCGTAATTTCAGAAAATCGGAAATTTCGGTTTACTCATTTTGACACAAAAAAACTGATAGCTCAAATTTGAGTGGTTTTGCCAAGGGGTGGACCATAACCAGGTTAAAATTCAGACTTTTGCGGTCATTTTGATATACAATACACTGTGTTTTGGTTTGTTCCCATGGGCACTTTTTTCGATTGAAAATTTGCAGTCAACATTTGGCCCTATGTTAAAGCATAGGCAAAATTTCCGGAAAAAAATTTTTGTCTCAGATTTCCATTTTTACAGCCTAAATATATTCTTTAGGGTCCAATACACCCTACTGCCACATTGGTTTCTTTGGTTTTTGTTCAAAATGGGTCAATCTTGAATTGACCATTCCCTATGCTTAAGCATAGGACATCCCAGGCTTCAACAAATATTTCTCTGTAGCAGCTGAACGGCTAAGAATCGCACACAACACTTGAATTTTTTTGTTCACAATTCATATATTCTGATTCTAAATCTGGGCTTATTTTTTAGACTGATTGAGAAACCGCAGATTCACCCTTTTAAATGGTGAACTTTCATGCATTCAACAAAGAATGTCAACCAATTTGTAGCGCTAGCAGCTGAACTGTTGAGACTTGAACAGACGACTTGAGTTTTTTTGTTCACAAGTTCACCGAGGCCACCAATGCCGAGGTGGGGCCGCCCCAACTTCTAAGTGACCACGCCTCTGTCTGCTGCTCCATCCCTCTTCCGCCTCCCTCAACCTCTCATTGCCTCCCGCAGCCTCCCCTGAGTACGCTCCGGATCTGGTCAAAAGCGGACTTTGAGGGCATTAACTCCATCCTCCGGGGCGCCGACTGGGAACATCTGCTGTCCCTTTCCTGGAATGCAACAAGCTTCCTTGAGCTGATTGAGTGGGTCATTGACGCGGCCATCGAGCAGTGTGTCCCTGCAAAGCGCCTCCCCCGATCCGCCTCAGCCCCTCTCTCTGCCCGCTGCCCTCTCCGCCCCTCTTCCCTTCGCCTCCTGGCAGCACGCAACAGGCTTTATAAGCGGAGGAAAGAGTCCAGCTCCCTGCGTAGAAAATACCTGCGCCTATGCAAGCTCTTTAAGCGCGCTGCTCGCTTAGACATGGCCTCTCAGGAGCGCAGGGTGCTAGGTAAGCCTGGAGCCAAGAGGCTAGGTGTATTCCGTCTGCATGCTGCTAAAACTGACAGAAAGGCTAACCCTACTCCTCCTGCACTCCGCCTAGCCTCCCAGCCCTTCCTAATCACCTCCAGCTCAGATAAAGCAGAAGCATTTGCCACCTCCTTCCAGTCTGTCTTCGCTGAAGATGATGGGAACTGCCCTCCACCCTTCCCCTGCCTACACCCCCCACCCACCCCAAGTCAGCCGCCCAACCACTGCCCTCCCCCACCCTTCGCTCCCCTTGGCCAAATCCCTCTCTCCACTAACAGCATCCACAAGGCGTGCTGCTCCATCAAGCCCAAAACTCTCTCGCGGACCAGATGGACTCTCTCCTCACTTTGTACGCAACTGTGCCTCTGGATTAGCCAAACCAATCCTGCTATTATTTGAAATCTGTGTAAGCTGCGGCTGCTTTCCACAGCAGTGGAGTGAGAGCACAGTTGTCCCTATTTACAAGCGGAAGGGGGACAAAAGCTCAGTCTCATCCTACCGCCCAATCACCCTCCTACCAGCACTATCCAAAATCCTGGACCGCACACTAGCTCACCACCTAAGAAACGGACTGGAGCATGCATTAATATTTCCTGGAAACATGCATGGTTTCAGGACGGGCTTCTCCACCACCTCCAACCTCCTCTCCTACCTCGCCTTCCTTCATGAGGAGCTGGCAACAGGGCAAGGCGTGGACGTGGTCTACACAGACATAAGCAAAGCGTTTGACCGTGTCTCCCACAGCAAAATATTCCACATCTGCTCATGTCTAGGCTTCAGCCCTGCCCTCCTTTCCTGGCTGGACAAATTCATCACTGGCAGGGAGTTCAGAGTCCGCCTAGAGCTCAGCCTCTCCTCTGCCCGCAAAGTTAGCTCCTCCATCATTCAGGGCGGAGCTTTCAGTCCAGTCCTGTTCAATGTTTACATGCTACCTCTCGCATGGATACTAAATCAGTTGCCAGGACTTTCTTGCTGGTTCTACGCTGATGATGTCCGCATTGCCTCCTCCAGCAAGAGCCATCTCCAGGCTGGCCTAGATTCACTGAGTGCATGGTCTAAGGCATGGCAGCTCCCACTATCAGCAGAGAAATGTGTGGTCTTTAGAGTAGGCGAGGGTGAGGCTGGTGCATACACCCTGAACGGCTCTGTACTCAAAGTTTCCAGCCCTGGCCTGCCTATCCGCGACCTGGGCATTCAGGTGAGCCCCTGCTTCTCCCTGGCCCCTCAAATCTCCGCCTGCACAGCCGCAGCCGCTCAGCTTGATTCCTGGTCAAAAAGAATTCCACTGCCCTTTCCACTCCATCTACAGCTTAGACCACCTTGGTCACATAAGACCCCATCAGAATACGCTGTCCAAACCTGGTGCCCCACTAAAAGAGCAGACATTAAACGTGTAGAGAAAATCCAGAGATCATTTGCACAGATTCATTTTCAGACGCACTAACACTCCTTTGCCTACTTCGGGCTACCCAGGACGCCTGGAGCTGCTAGGCTCGACCTGGAGACTCGGCGCAAACTTTCTGACCTCTCTCTGCTCCACAGGTGCTATACTGCAGTTTTGCGCGCGCTGAATCAGAGGCAGACTTCCCCCCCTCCCACCCCCCACCCAGCCCTCCTTCCTATGCCCTCCCGGTTGCCCCGCTCCCTCTCTCCCCCAGGCCAGACAGCAGATGTTTCTACACGGCTGCCCCGTTTTCTTCTCCCAAGTTCACTCTCCCCTCAGAGGCCGCCACCACTTAGATCCAGGCACTCGGGATGTTTTAAAGGTCAAATACGCGCAGAACCACCTCCACCGATTTCCATTTTGTATTGATATTTTAATAAGGACTGATTGTGTAAGTGTGCAACAGTAATAGGTTTTCTTCAAAGGGCTTTGGATTCAGAGATATGAGTCCGTGAAAATGTAAATTTTAATAACTAGAAAAGGCTTCAGTTTGATTCAAGCCAAGTTGATCTCAATTGCGATATACTTTACATAGCTGAAACACGGGAAAGCTAGGTAGAAATCCAAGATATGATGAAATCTATAAGTTTATAATAATCGTTTATCCAGTAAACTTAAGGGTTTTCTTTCACTTATATAAAGTCAGAGAGGCAGTAGAGACTGTTTCTAGGACATATAACCCCAATGGCCGATTTTGGAGCACCTTCAGAAAATTATTTAGGCTAATATTCCACTCTAAAAATGATTAAACCAGCAGCTTTGTTACTATAGCATAATTAGCCCCCATCCTCCGCCCTTGCGCATCACCTTTGCCTCCCCCAAGGGCCAGCAGGCTGCCCTAGGGTCTGCCCACAAGCTAGCCTCTGCTGTTAACCCCTCCCTAGCCCGGGTGTTTCTCCGCCCTGATCGCACCCCCGAGGAACTTCACCTTCTCCGCCTCCGAGCCCAACGCCGTGACTCCCTCAATGCAAGCCTCTCTGAGCAAGATCGCAGCTCCACAAAGTTCAAGATCCGTTATGGGCGGCCAGGCTTTCCCCTCATCAAGATCTCCGACGGCAAGCTAGACACAGCCTGGAACGACGAGGACAGCGCTGCTTCCCAGCCCCCTGCAAATGCCTCCCTCCAGCCCTCCTCAAGCACCACCCCCTCTGCCCCTCCCCCTCCTCCTACCACTCTCTCGGCCCCTACCATTTCCACCTCCTGGGCAGCAATCACAGAGCAGGAGAAAGCGGCGGCCACCAGCTCTCAAACCCCCCTGCCCACCTCCCAACCTTTTTGCTGAACCCCCCCCCTGCCCCACTCGTCAGCACCCCCTCCCCGCACCTCCCTGCTATTGTTTAATTCTCGAGGCACACGCTCCAATTCCCCAGCCCGCCCTAAGCAGCAAATGCTCTCCTCACTTCTCCTCAGCAGCCTCTATGACATTGTGTGCATAACCGAAACCTGGCTCACACCTGCCTGCCCCAGCTCTGTTTTCAATTGGGCCTCAAAATTCAGAGTGTTCCGCTGCGATCGCCCAACAGTAGGGGGTGGGGTAATGCTTCTTGCCGCCCCTCACCTTCACTCAACCACGCTTCCTGCCACCCGCCCTCCCCCTCCAGGAGTAGAAGTGACAGCCGCCCTCATCTCTCTCCTACCCACCTCCCCTCCTGGCCTCTTCATAGTCTGGTACCGCCCTCCTAACCAATCCCTCGAGGTCCTCCAGCAAACCCTCTCCCTCTTCTCCAGCTGGATCAGCTCAGCCCCCCAGTCCCCCATTATCATCTGTGGAGATGCAAACTTACCCAGCATTCACTGGCCCTCTTCCCACTCATCCTCCTCCCTGGGCAAGGCTCTCCTTTCTTGGGCTTCTTCCAATGGCCTCACCCAAATTGTCCGCAGTCCAACTCGCCAGCAAAACATATTAGACCTCTGCTTTGTGAGTGCACAGTGGGAGGCCACCAATGCCGAGGTGGGGCCGCCCCAACTTCTAAGTGACCACGCCTCTGTCTGCTGCTCCATCCCTCTTCCGCCTCCCTCAACCTCTCATTGCCTCCCGCAGCCTCCCCTGAGTACGCTCCGGATCTGGTCAAAAGCGGACTTTGAGGGC
The DNA here is from genome assembly GCA_030248095.1 of Ptycholaimellus sp. GST1_10. Lineage (NCBI taxonomy): Eukaryota > Metazoa > Nematoda > Chromadorea > Chromadorida > Chromadoridae > Ptycholaimellus > Ptycholaimellus sp. GST1_10. The sequence continues at coordinate 34,301 of JASANA010010310.1, forward strand.
ATTAACTCCATCCTCCGGGGCGCCGACTGGGAACATCTGCTGTCCCTTTCCTGGAATGCAACAAGCTTCCTTGAGCTGATTGAGTGGGTCATTGACGCGGCCATCGAGCAGTGTGTCCCTGCAAAGCGCCTCCCCCGATCCGCCTCAGCCCCTCTCTCTGCCCGCTGCCCTCTCCGCCCCTCTTCCCTTCGCCTCCTGGCAGCACGCAACAGGCTATATAAGCGGAGGAAAGAGTCCAGCTCCCTGCGTAGAAAATACCTGCGCCTATGCAAGCTCTTTAAGCGCGCTGCTCGCTTAGACATGGCCTCTCAGGAGCGCAGGGTGCTAGGTAAGCCTGGAGCCAAGAGGCTAGGTGTATTCCGTCTGCATGCTGCTAAAACTGACAGAAAGGCTAACCCTACTCCTCCTGCACTCCGCCTAGCCTCCCAGCCCTTCCTAATCACCTCCAGCTCAGATAAAGCAGAAGCATTTGCCACCTCCTTCCAGTCTGTCTTCGCTGAAGATGATGGGAACTGCCCTCCACCCTTCCCCTGCCTACACCCCCCACCCACCCCAAGTCAGCCGCCCAACCACTGCCCTCCCCCACCCTTCGCTCCCCTTGGCCAAATCCCTCTCACCACTAACAGCATCCACAAGGCGTGCTGCTCCATCAGCCCAAAACTCTCTCGCGGACCAGATGGACTCTCTCCTCACTTTGTACGCAACTGTGCCTCTGGATTAGCCAAACCAATCCTGCTATTATTTGAAATCTGTGTAAGCTGCGGCTGCTTTCCACAGCAGTGGAGTGAGAGCACAGTTGTCCCTATTTACAAGCGGAAGGGGGACAAAAGCTCAGTCTCATCCTACCGCCCAATCACCCTCCTACCAGCACTATCCAAAATCCTGGACCGCACACTAGCTCACCACCTAAGAAACGGACTGGAGCATGCATTAATATTTCCTGGAAACATGCATGGTTTCAGGACGGGCTTCTCCACCACCTCCAACCTCCTCTCCTACCTCGCCTTCCTTCGTGAGGAGCTGGCAACAGGGCAAGGCGTGGACGTGGTCTACACAGACATAAGCAAAGCGTTTGACCGTGTCTCCCACAGCAAACTATTCCACATCTGCTCATGTCTAGGCTTCAGCCCTGCCCTCCTTTCCTGGCTGGACAAATTCATCACTGGCAGGGAGTTCAGAGTCCGCCTAGAGCACAGCCTCTCCTCTGCCCGCAAAGTTAGCTCCTCCATCATTCAGGGCGGAGCTTCCAGTCCAGTCCTGTTCAATGTTTACATGCTACCTCTCGCTTGGATACTAAATCAGTTGCCAGGACTTTCTTGCTGGTTCTACGCTGATGATGTCCGCATTGCCTCCTCCAGCAAGAGCCATCTCCAGGCTGGCCTAGATTCACTGAGTGCATGGTCTAAGGCATGGCAGCTCCCACTATCAGCAGAGAAATGTGTGGTCTTTAGAGTAGGCGAGGGTGAGGCTGGTGCATACACCCTGAACGGCTCTGTACTCAAAGTTTCCAGCCCTGGCCTGCCTATCCGCGACCTGGGCATTCAGGTGAGCCCCAGCCTCTCCCTGGCCCCTCAAATCTCCGCCTGCACAGCCGCAGCCGCTCAGGCTGCATTCCTGGTCAAAAAGACTTTCACTGCCCCTTCCATGTCCACTCTCTCTACAGCTTACACCACTTACATAAGACCCCATCTAGAATACGCTGTCCAAACCTGGTGCCCCACTAAAAGAGCAGACATTAAACGTGTAGAGAAAATCCAGAGATCATTTGCACGATTCATTTTCAGACGCACTAACACTCCTTCGCCTACTTCGGGCTACCCAGGACGCCTGGAGCTGCTAGGCTGGGACTCCCTGGAGACTCGGCGCAAACTTTCTGACCTCTCTCTGCTCCACAGGTGCTATACTGCAGTTTTGCGCGCGCTGAATAGAGGCAGACTTCCCCCCCTCCCACCCCCCACCCAGCCCTCCTTCCTATGCCCTCCCGGGCCCCGCTCCCTCTCCTCTCCCCAGGCCAGACAGCAGATGTTTCTACACGGCTGCCCCGTTTTCTTCTCTAAAATTCACTCTCCCCTCAGAGGCCGCCACCACTTAGATCCAGGCACTCGGGATGGCAGGGGGCTGGGCAATGCGTGGCCAGAGCGGGCGAGACGGATCTGGAACAGTCTGCCAGAGGTGTGCTGTGCTGGGAGGCGGGAGCGTTTCCTCTCCGAAGCTCGGCGCCTGCTGGACACGTCCCTGTGATGACAGCCATGATCATTTCTGCCTTTACCTCTGCCTCCAACACTTTCACTCCTCTCTCACCACCACCTCATTCTTCTCTCACCACTCCATCCTTCTAGATGTGCGGGGGCCAGGAGCGAGGGTAGCCTTGCACCACGCTACTAGTGCCGAAAGCCCCAGGGCAAGTAGGCGCGTCTCGGAAACTTGACAAAGGTCTCGGCCTGCCCCCATCCCCCCACACTCTCTGCGGCATCACAATTCTCTTTGTTGTCGGATGGGCATTGAAGCCCTTCCTTCTTTTCCAGCATAAAGCTGAGATCTCCAAAAAAAAAGTCCCAAAACCCAACTCCCGAAGCTGCAGCTGCAGCAGGCCCAGAGCAAACAGCAAAGCTTCCAGAAGTCTAAGAGACGAGGCCAAGCTTGCCTCGCCCGCACAGTCCTTCTTAGGAGCCATCCAACAGGCTAAAGCCCATTTCACCTGTAAAGTCCTCGTCGCAAAGTCCTCCCAAAACCCAACTCCCAAAGCTGCAGCTGCAGCAGGCCCAGAGCAAACAGCAAAGCTTCCAGAAGTCTAAGAGATGAGGCCAAGCTTGCCTCGCCCGCACAGTCCTTCTTAGGAGCCAGCCAACAGGCTAAAGCCCATTTCGCCCGCAAAGTCCTCATTAAAGTCCCAAAACACAACTCCCGAAGCTGCAGCTGCAGCAGGCCCAGAGCAAACAGCAAAGCTTCCAGAAGTCTAAGAGACGAGGCCAAGCTTGCCTCGCCCGCACAGTCCTTCTTAGGAGCCAGCCAACGGGCTAAAGCCCATTTCGCCTGCAAAGTCCTCGTTAGAGTCCCAAAACCCAACTCCCGAAGCTGCAGCTGCAGCAGGCCCAGAGCAAACAGCAAAGCTTCCAGAAGTCTAAGAGACGAGGCCAAGCTTGCCTCGCCCGCACAGTCCTTCTTAGGAGCCAGCCAACAGGCTAAAGCCCATTTCGCCCGCAAAGTCCTCATTAAAGTCCCAAAACACAACTCCCGAAGCTGCAGCTGCAGCAGGCCCAGAGCAAACAGCAAAGCTTCCAGAAGTCTAAGAGATGAGGCCAAGCTTGCCTCGCCCGCACAGTCCTTCTTAGGAGCCAGCCAACGGGCTAAAGCCCATTTCGCCCGCAAAGTCCTCATTAAAGTCCCAAAACACAACTCCCGAAGCTGCAGCTGCAGCAGGCCCAGAGCAAACAGCAAAGCTTCCAGAAGTCTAAGAGACGAGGCCAAGCTTGCCTCGCCCGCACAGTCCTTCTTAGGAGCCAGCCAACGGGCTAAAGCCCATTTCGCCCGCAAAGTCCTCATTAAAGTCCCAAAACCCAACTCCCGAAGCTGCAGCTGCAGCAGGCCCAGAGCAAACAGCAAAGCTTCCAGAAGTCTAAGAGACGAGGCCAAGCTTGCCTCGCCCGCACAGTCCTTCTTAGGAGCCAGCCAATGGGCTAAAGCCCATTTTGCCCGCAAAGTCCTCATTAAAGTCCCAAAACACAACTCCCGAAGCTGCAGCAGCAGCAGGCCCAGAGCAAACAGCTAAGCTTCCAGAAGTCTAAGAGACGAGGCCAAGCTTGCCTCGCCCGCACAGTCCTTCTTAGGAGCCAGCCAACGGGCTAAAGCCCATTTCGCCCGCAAAGTCCTCATTAAAGTCCCAAAACCCAACTCCCGAAGCTGCAGCTGCAGCAGGCCCAGAGCAAACAGCAAAGCTTCCAGAAGTCTAAGAGACGAGGCCAAGCTTGCCTCGCCCGCACAATCCTTCTTAGGAGCCAGCCAATGGGCTAAAGCCCATTTTGCCCGCAAAGTCCTCATTAAAGTCCCAAAACACAACTCCCGAAGCTGCAGCAGCAGCAGGCCCAGAGCAAACAGCTAAGCTTTCAGAAGTTTAAGAGACGAAGGTAAACAAAAGGCAACCCCAAAACAGTTCAAACAAGTAAAATAAAAGCCATCGCCTGCATTTTCCCACTTAAATGGTCCAAAAAATGATGCATCCAAGTAGGTAAATGCGGGCGACCTGTCTACCCTAACGCCCGCATTGTCCTACTTAAAAATCGCCCGCAAAATCCTACCTTGAATGAATTTACTTTTAAACTCGCCCGCATTGTCACTGACTGAGGGAATAGTGGTAGGGAAGGCTGAAGAAGAGAGGCATAGCGTGTAAGGAGAGAGCGCCAAGTAGCAGGTGACGTCTTCGGAGGTGCAGGTGCTCCAAAATGAACTCCCGGCCACGCTCTGCTATCCGCTTCGCCATCATCGCGTCGCCAGCAGGGTTTCATCGCGCCACTTGCACCGAATCCATTCCCATTCCTGAGCAAGACCCGCTTTTATGTAACTAGACAGGTTAAGTTTTCATTGTTCAATGCACTGCTAACGGCAAGGTGAATGAGAGTTGAAGAAACTGGAAGTTGTGCAGGTCGGAGGTGAGGGGAACCAGAAGTGGATCCAGGGTTTGAGGCCAGTAGAAAAACTCGTCGTAGTCATCACCAACGTGAAGAAAAGCCGTATAGGAGAATGTTTGAAGCGGTAATGAAGCTGTCACTCCGCCAAAATCGAACAGATTTAAGATATTGGCAAGTTTGATTAGCGAGCATGATCTTCTATTATGCTCGTCTCGAAAGTAAACCTGAGAATTTTAATAATTCGTCAAGAAGACGAATAACTTGTATTTTAGCGACCTTCCTAAGTGAACTTCAGGAGCTGGCTTTGGGCATCAAGTGTGTCCTAAATTTAATAATCACTTAAAAATATTTTAGTATCATTAATTTTTAGAACTAATAGCTGATGTTAAGCTATCAGTTAAAGAATGAAACTGTATCAGATTTCCAGGCTTGATTCTTAAGGTATTCTACACTTGAAGTTGGGGCTAGCCCTTGAGAAGAGAATGAGTGAATTAAGTTCCGCACTCGTTCGACTACCCCTAAATCTCACTCTCTCGCTTCTTCGGACCAGCGAGATGTCCAGCCTGACAGTCAAACAATATCAGAGTTCTATGCATTCAGTATGGACAGTATGGCACGGTAGTATGATAATGCTACCAAGTAGTGGCGGATATAGCGGGGAAGGGACATAGAGAATTTTTCAGTACTGAAAAATTTTTGGCCCAATTTTTCCCCCGCGAACTAAAAAATCCGATATCCGCCCCTGCTACCGAGAGTATCAGCATCTGAACCGTGAAATCGTTTGTAGAAAAAAGATCGCTATTGCCTGATGTCATCACCAAAGAGGATACTAGTGGAGATGGCTGTGTTTACTTAGCCAGAAACTCCAAGCTGGTATTCTTTATGTCAATGAGCCATTTGGGCGCAAATTAAAACATAAATAGAGTAAATTTTTGCTTAAGAAAGCAAAAATCCGAAGTTTGATAAAAGTAACTGTAAAAGTGAAAATGAACCTTGCTAAAGGAGAATATGGGCAGTAGGCCTCTTTGGCGGAAGCTAATTCTGTGGTAATCTCTTGTTCAGCAGAAAATCATCTGGCAGATTGCTAGCTAGTTGGAGAAGGATGTTCAATCCCAGAACACCTAAACTCATCGTAATGTTACCTTCAAACCTTTGTAGAAAAACTAAAAGAAGTAATTGGCAGAAAGGATGTCGATCTTGAGCTGTGGGCCCGAACATGCATTCTGGGGAAGCGAAGAAGACGACTGCTGAGATTATCTGGTAGCGATTGCGCTGGGCACCGCCTTTTTAGCGGAGAGGAAAGCTCCTGACTTATTCAATTTTTCAAAAGGCTCCGAATCGGTTGTAGTGTCCTGCAACTCGGACCTGGACGATCTTGAAATTACCTCTCAAACGAAAATACTCTCTATCTGGAAATCGGAAAAAGGGGCATGTGAAGTAGAGAAAAACCAAGCAGGAGCAGTCGTTGGCGGTGTAGAGGCTGAAGCGGCCTCAGCTGCTGTCAGGGTCTCTACAGAGCTGTTTGAAGAGATTGCTTTTTCTCTGAGGACGGGCTGTCTTCTGCGCTCACTGCTTCTTGCTTCCCTGCTGCACTCGGCATCCTTGATGAAGCAATACGTACCTGAACGAAGAACAAGAGACGATTGCTGAAGATGCTAGAGAAGGCGATGAGAAAGGCCTTGAGAAGATGCGAAAGGAGGAAGAAGCGAAAAAAAGGCAGAGCGGTTTGAGCGAGAGCAAGACAAGCTGAGCAAGCAGAAGCAGCAGCTGACCAGACCGCTTCCAAGAAGAAGAAAAAGAGGAAGAAGCGGAAGAAATCGGTGGAGGAACTGAGGAATCTGTAGATGATCAAGAAGAAGCTCCTTTGCCTTCCAAAAGAAGAAGAAAAATAAGGAGACGGAGCTGGATGCGCCGACTGAAGTGAACGTTCTCCACGATTCTGCAGCTGCTCTTGCCGACCCAGCCCGACGTCTACGGTGGCTACAGCGATGCAGAGCTACGCGTTATTTATGTTTGTTCCACCATCTTCGTTCTCCAGACTCAAAATTGATAGACAGTTTCCAGGACTACCTGGTGAACAATCAGTATCCAGATTGGAATGAAGGGCGGTGGAGAATCGCTGTCCCGCAAGAAGCAAAACTTGCAGCGGTCACTCATTTTGCAGCAGGCTAATGATAAGGGTCAAAATTAAAACGTTTCCCAGACGCTGCAAACACTTCGAGTACCAAGATGGGCAGATCTACTTCCGCAAGAAGAAGAAGGACAGCAACTCAGAGCTGGGCGTTGGACGCTGGACCCTCTGCGTCCGACATCAGGACGTCTACAGCCGTCTACAGCCGCGCTGTATCCTGAATATTCACCTTCCACCCTCAATTCACGCCCGCTCAAAGAGCACTCACGCGCTGGCGCAGCTTCAGTTCAAGCCCATGTTGCGGGCGCTGTAAGAGTTTTTCACTGGCCCACAATCCGCTAAGGACATCCATACGTTCCTGCGCCGCTGCGACGGCTGCCAGAGAACCAAGGCCCCAGCCATCTACAAGCCCCGCCTCAAGTTCGTCTCCCAAACTCAAAACTATACTTACCTTGCAGCAATAACTTAAACTAGTCATAATTGAAATTCAAATAACATAGCTATTTTAAGTTACATATGTTTAACATTAATCAAAAATAACGACTGGAATTGAATCATGTCATGTTATGAAAGGGAAATTGATAGGCCTAATACCTTCTTCGCATCTGCGATCACTGGGTAATGGACACAACGCCGTACAAGCCCAATGGGGAAAAAGGGTTCAAACGCATCTTCACGGCCGTCTGTACACTGAGCAAGGTTTCCCTAACCTGCCCCACCTTTGGCCTCCCTTAACCTCAAGTCAGCTATTTGAGCGGAAGTTTTTTGGCGCTATGAAGAGTTACTTCCAAGACAATCGCTAAACTCCAAATTTTGGTTGGATCGTTTGGAGTGCCGGCGATATGACAGGTTGCCTTTCACTCTCTTTTAGTGTCCTTCTAAGTGTGCGACTTCAACACGTGATAATGGAACCCAGTTCAAAGGCGACGTTCGAGCTCTTGCCAGTTCCTAGGCATCCAGATCCAAGCTTCCTCCTTACTCATCTTACGAAAACAAACGTCGCAGAGAAGTCTTAATTTGACTTACCCCATCATTCAATCCTTTCCTCAATCAGTTGAGTATTGCAGTGCGAATAAATCGGTGAAAGAAAAGATGTTACAGGATGCGGCCGAGGAAACGGTGCCTGTAGTCGAGGAGGAGATGGCTGGCCCTGGCATCAGCACCTCTATCGGTGGTCTTGGCCTCAACAAAGCAATACGTAACTGAACGAAGAACAATACATACAACCAATGTATTGCTGCCTTCCTTATTCCATCTAGGTGGGAAATAGCTTACTTTGCTGCTTTTTTCTGAACTAGCTTTTGTTGAATGCAACCAAATTGAAACAAGTATATGGCGCAAAGCGCAATAGGTGACCGCGGAGCGCTTACACCTTCACATGTAGCAAAATCCATAAATTAAGGAAAATTTCTGCTGTGAGGGTGAACATTGTATCTCAAAAGGAAAAGTCTGTGGTTTCTCAACCTTTTTCAAAAGTAAGCACAGATTTGGAATCGTTATATACGACTTGTGAATCAAAAAACCAAAGTCTTCTGTTCAATTATCAGCCGTTCAGCTGCTACTAATTATTGATGCTATTGTCATGCATGAAAGTTTGTCACTCAAGAGGGCAAGTCTGTGGTTTCACAACCATTTTCAAAAGTAAGCACAGATTTGGAATCGCTATATACGACATGTGAACAAAAAAACTCAAGTGTTCTGTTCAATTATCAGCCGTTCAGCTGCTACTAATTGTTGATGCTATTGTCATGTGTGAAAGTTCGTCACTCAAGAGGGCAAGTATGTGGTTTCTCAACCATTTTCAAAAGTAAGCACATATTTGGAATCGTTATAAACGAGTTGTGAACAAAAAAACTCAAGTGTTCTGTTCAATTTTCAGTCGTTCAGATGCTACAGAGGAAATTGGTAATTTTCGGGAAAAACTTTTTCCTACTCAGGAAAGTAATGTTTCTAATGGTCCGGCACCAGCTCCACCCCCCCAGGATCCAAGCGGCACATTATAGCTTTCAGGAAAAAAAAAGTATGTCCAGATCCGTTGAGAATTCGCCCGTGCCCAGCACTTGCATATATAAATATATATATACATATATATATATATATATATATATATGAGGACAAAAGTTGAGTAACCTCTATAGACCGCGGAGCGGCCCTTTGGGCCGCTCCGCGGTCAAAAACATACAAATTGTCTTAAAGTTGGCTTTTTGCAGGTAAATTTTTGCAGATTTCCAGCGTAAATCTAAAAGTAAACTGAGTTAACGAAAAAATTATCATGACACTGTTTTAGTTTTTGGGCTGCGTAGGTGTAGTAAAGCTGAATAACCACTTTTCCAGACCTTAGCAAAGTCTGTGTCCACCATAAATGCACAGAAACTAAATACGCAAAAAAACAGCGTACCAGGACTAGGGTGGGGAAGACAGAGGCAAGGCGGCCCAACTTCACTGGCATGTAGGGCAAGCGTTGCTTTGAAGAGCTCTAAGCAGGCTGTGTTACCGTAGTCCAGCTGCCCTGAAGGGCCAGGCAGCCCCTGCATACCAGCACACCGCTCCCCCCAAAGTCCCCTCCAATGCACAACCCCTCTCACCTCCCTCGTGTACACCCCTCTGCAACCAGTCTACGTCTCACTCCCCCCTCCTCCCCGTCCTTCACAGGCTAGGCCTTGCTGCCAGTGCAGTCTTCTCAGCTATGCATGCTCAATTGGGCAATCGGTTTGCGCTTACCCTGAGCCTAATAAGGGCAGGGGGTAATTTAGACGGGTGGCCTGGTGCTGACGGCTCCCTTGGGAGGCAGGCGGGCCGTGTGTGATTAGTCAAAGCTGTCAGAGCTTCTTGCCCGGGGGTGTGAAAAAGGGCTCTAATTGCGCTGCCTTTTCCTCCATCTTCTCCCCTGGACCATATACCAGGGGCTCAAATTCACCGGCATTAGCCGAGAGGAAAAGAAGGAAGCTATAGGCCTGTTGACAGGAGGCTGGTATCCAATTTCTCGCCGCTAGGAAAGAGAGAGTGGGCGAGCCCTGCTGCGCTCTCAAATATGCATGAAAGGGAAGGTGTGTGTGTGTGCGCTCCTACCTGGGCCCAGGTCCCCCCTCCGCAGTGCTGGATCCCATTAAGAGGCCTCCCCTGGGTGATCAACTCCGCTCCTCCTCTCTCGCCTAAGCCGCCCTGGCAGCTCGCGCCTTCATTCCACACACCGCCTCACCTTCTTTTATCCCTTCATTTTAGTGCCTGCCATTTCTCAACCACTCTTTCATCAAACAGCACCAATAGTTCATTCTAGGCATGACTCTTGCCGCTAAAAACATACTCAAAACGCTGCGGACAATTTTATGGCAGTGATTCTTTCTTCCCATTTTCGGCTTCATTTTTTGCTCACGGTTTTTTCCTTGGTGGGGTTGTGAAAGAAGATTGCTGAGTAATTGTAGAGAGTGCCAAATCAGTGAGCTATGCATGCAAAGCCAGATGCGGAGGAGGAGCTGCGGAGTCTGGACTGGCTCTGCGACTATCGGCTGCCGAGTGGAGCTCTGGAGCCGAGTGCTCCCTCAGCCTCCTCCCCCACCCGCTCCCTGGACGAAAACGCCAACGAATCCGGACGCACTGACGCCGAGCTGGAGGCCAAGGCCAAGCGACGTCTACTTCCGCACCATTGCCAGTGCACCTTTAGGTGAGCCTTATTTGCTTCTTCAATATATTTGCTAGCTCTGGAGCTCTGTTGATGGGACGTTGGGTCTGGACTAGACCAAATGCTACTGATTAGAGCAAGTTTTATGACAGCGCATGACTAGTTGGATGAATTTGCAATGATAGCGAGTACATGGAGGCCTTAGCAGAATTAGCTTCTGCCCAGCTTGAGCGGTGGAATGGTTGCAGTTGTCTGATCTTCCGAGCGATGGAGGAGGCGCCGCAGAAAGCACTGCCGCTACAGGGCATCTATGACTGGATCCTCAGGCGCTACCCTGAGTTTGCCCAGCGTGGCTCGCAGTGGCAGCGCAGCCTTCGACACTCCCTCAGGTCCCCTGCCTCCTTGGCCTGCTCCCTGCCTTTTCAGTCCTCGACGGATTGCAGCCTCAACGCGAGCTTCGTTCGCTTCCGCTCCCTGAAAGGGCGAGAGTTTGGCTCCCGTGGCTGCTGGTGGACCGTCCACCCGGACTATCGCAAGGCCTATGCTGCTCAGGTTAGATCTCTAGTTCTCTTTTAGTTAGTTCTCTAGTTAGATGGGGTGCGGGTGTTAGGGGGGCGGCCAGATATTTGGGCATGCGACACGGGGCGCAAGCGGAATCCACACTCCCTAATCGTTCCCAGCCGTCCTAATTGTTCCTTTCTTCCCTAAACATCCTTCCCCTGACCGCAATGACCGCTCTCATAGTCCACCCGCCTTGGTCCCATTTTCTAAATACTATTCTGCGTGTATACTACCAGCAATTTTTGAGAGAATTCTACTTATTGAGTAAGATTCTAGGTTCTGCAAGGAGGTCCTCAACATCGCTGCCTACCCAGAACCGGCCCCAACAGCAAGACCACGGCACCGAAGCACCAGGCAAGCTCAGAGCTGGAGTTGGCTGCCCTGGAACAAGACCTTCGCGCAGCGGCCACCATCTGCGCTCTCCGGTTCCCCCCTCACTCCCTCACTCTACCACTTTAAAACTCTACCACTTACAAAACAGCCTACACAAAAACTCTTGGGATTGAAGCTATGAGAGTTTTCTGATTTTATATTGGAGCTTAGCAAAGCCAAAATATTCGGTAGAGCGCCAAAAATATCGATGGGTGCAATTGTTGGGGGGGCTATCCGAAGAAATGTGGCGGGGACGATTGTGGTAGAACTGCAAGATGGGAAGCAGTATTATTCCAGAGCCAGCAACACAAAGACACCCGAGCCAGCGGTGCAGCAGAGTTTGGGTTCGGGGCCCGGGAAGCGTGAACGGAGGCGAAAGAATCCCACGCCAGTCAAACGGTCCGCCTTCCTACGCCCTCGCTCCTTTTCGCCTAGAAACATTGTTGAAGGCCGAAAATGAGCATCAGCTGCGGTAGCGTCTCCGACGAACACTGCTACACCAATTCCAGCCCCTCACCTCACTCCTCCACCGCGCCAAACGATGAATTGGATGTCACTGGATAAACGCACTGCCAATTTTATTCTTTGACGCGCTTCCAAACAAACAGACTTCCATTTTTTTTTAAAAATATGATGCTTCACAGTCTAATCTTCCGGTATATGTATTTACATTTTTACGGTGCTGGGTTCAATTATCCACTTTTTGGTTCCCATTTTGATTCATTGTGCCAATTTTTGCTCTCTGTGCATAACATTTTACGAAATAATTTACTTGGAAAAAATTTCACGTTTTTTGCGCGGCCGCAGGCCGCCTGCCGCGGAGGTCAGGGCAGTCAGAGCTCCAGAGGCCGTAGGGCATGGGTGCGGAGGCCCCAGAGCGTAGCCTAGCATGCGAAGCATGCTAGGCGAAGCGTAGGGGCCGTAGCGCCCATGCCCGGAGGCCGGAGGAGCTCTGGCGCCCTGCCCGGAGCGGCGGGTGGCCAAGGCCCGCTTATACAGTTACCCCATTTTTCGTCCGTCTGTCCGCATATATATATATATATGTGGTTCCAGAGCCCGGACTCGACGGTTTTTCAACGAAATTGGCTCAAATTTTGCATGAAGGTCCGTCTGGGTGGTGGCTAGGAGGGTTTTTCTGGGCATGGTGTAATTTTGAGTTGTTCTGGATTTATGGTCAAAAAACCTGGAAAATGGGGGCCTTAAAATTCGAAAATTTTTCGAAAAATTGCATTTTACTTTTATTAACTATTTATTATTGTTTAAATGCCTCAGAAACCAATACTTGACCTATACCCAATTGTTGCATATCTATTTTGATTAATAATTCTTGAGCCAACCTGATAATTCATTTCATTTCTTTGCTTAACAAGGTGATCAAGGCCGCGCATCTATTGGCAATAGCCGATAATACCTTGTTTACTTTTGGATTTAAAATGCCGGCACGAAAACCAAATGAATTACCTCGAGCAGAAGGAGCAGTATGAATCGGCAATTTTCTTAGGTTCCTGGCAAGACCCTCTATGTTTTGCCACCCTTTTTGCACGATTTTCAACTGACATCGTGTAACGATTCAACATGATTCACGTTTAATTGGTCAGTTTAATTCAACATTGATCATACTTTTCTCACTCTGAAGGCGTTCATCACAGGCACAAGAGGCTGGTAATAAAACTCCGGACTCTTCCATTCCACAAGTCCAAAACTATGAATTAATGAAAAACTTTGAGCAGGAGGAGGTCGGGCTTCTGCTCCTCCAGCCTTTCCTGTGTGAAAGGAAGTGAACTAAGAGACATGGCTCTGGACGCCAGCTGACAGAGGGTAGGTGGGCGTTGTCGGCGTAGCGGAGGCGATAGGGAAGGCCGAGGAAGAGTAGCATGCGGAAGATGCCGTGCTGCTCGAGGACACCGATCCCACACGGAGGCCTGTCCATGGAGGGCCCGCGTGAGTAGACAAACGGCGGCACTTCCAAGGCCAGGATCTAGAGGCCTCATCTGCATTCGTTTGCCTCTAATAGCAGCCTTGAGCAGCTGACCTCAACGGGAGTTGCATTGGTGGTCGGGAAGAAGAAGAATGTGCGAGTACCGTTGAGGAGCGGTGACGGCATGCTGTGATCTGTTGCTTGCACTAACTTCATGGCTCACTTTACCGGCCCTGCTTTTCATTCGCAGACACTTCAACTAATTGCTTTTCCTGCTCACCATTTTGTCACAAAGCAAGCCTGGCCTTTTTGACTTTGTCACTGTGTCTATGTCTGTTTTTGGGCACTCCGCTCGGGCATTGCAACAGACTATCAGAGCATGAATTGGAGTGAGGAGATAAAGGTGTGGTGGAATGGGGATGAGGATGGGGATGGAAAGGAAGGTGGGCAGAGAGTGGCTATCCCCATCGGGAGCGACTGAGAGCGTGGTCCTCCGCGAAGAGGCGGTGGAGCATCTGAAGGGAGCGCGGACTTCCGCCCTCACCTCCCCCGCCTCCTCCCCCCGCCCCTCCGCCGCCCACCGCCCGCTCCTCCCGCTCCAACAGCTCCGACAGCTCCTCCGTCAGAGCTGCAGTCCATTCAACCTCCTTTTACTGATCACTATGGTTGCTAGAGCTCAGCAAAGCGGGAGGGGGGAAAGGTGCGGGATAGCTGAAGGAGTGCTGGACAGAAGGGAGCCTGCCCTTTGCGTTGTTACCCAGCGTGTTTCGCAGAACCTTCTCGCCGAAGGCTAGAATGCTTTTGAGCTAGGTGAGAAGGGGATGCGATGGATTTATAAAAGCCTGGATCCAGTGGAGTGTGGGAAAAGGGGAAACCTGAGACAGGAGTCCTGCGATAGATTCTGGGGAGCTGTCGCAGTTGGCGCCGTGTAATGGTGATGGAGGAGTCTGCGTCGACAGCTGAAAATGAACACATTTGCATTGATAGCGAGCAGGAAAGACCAAGGTTCACCAGGATTCAGCCAAGAGGAGAAGGCATCCACCCGATGCAGCGTAACGCAACAGAAGATTCCGACAAGCCCCAACCATCCCAGCAATCGCTCCATCATTTCAGCTCTGACAACTGAAACACTTTTACAGTCAGTCCTTTTCTCCTGCTCGATTAGAAAAGACGCAAGTCAATAAGGGGTCCTCTGGTTTTTCCGCTACTAAAATCCAGGTGTGAAACCTGCATAATGAAGGTGGGATTGCCAGCACTTTGACATCAGGATTTCATTTGGACTAAAATAAAAAACCATTGAAAATTGCGAAAAACCGACTTTAAAACCCATTTTTCAAATGGTTAGAGTTATGGCCTTACGAAGTTTGGAGGGCCACGTGTGCTAAGGGCTCTGGACTTTTTGATCGAGATTTAAAACTGAAAATTTATTTAATAATTTTCAATTTAACCTATCGCTCAATTTTAATTCAAACTAGAATTATAATCTTTTGAATTGTTTTATCAACGCGGCATTGTAATTGGTCTCTGACGCGCTTCATGCCTTAAAAGTGTCAAATTGCCGATTGGATCACACTTGAACATTTGTTATTTGCTATTTTGACATCAAATAAATCAGAAAAAGACGCCAAATTTAAACTCGTGTAAAATTTACGCCATACCAGAATAATATATTTTTTATGTTTGCCAGTTTTACAGCTTAAAAAAATTGACCGCAATAGTAAAATTCTAGGCTATTTTCACAAAAAACCAAACAACTAAACCCAAAACTAACCGCAGAAACTCTCAATTTTAAACCTAACACCTTAGCCTAAGAAGCAAAACCAAAAACTTTGAAAAAAAGCTACCTTCTATTGCAACTGAAATTTTTAAAATTTCTATAACTCCCTCCTGATCAAATTATATGCCTTTTATTTGCTCAATTAGCTTGAAAAAGTGGTGGGAACCATTATCTCTTAAGGGTTGTGCCTTTTGGGTTAATTTCGCTTAAAAGCATTTGAATTTGGCTATTGGCAGCAAAGAAGGAGTGGAACAGAGTTTATGGATTGGCTACAAAACGCGGCAAGCCTGCCATCCAGAATACTTTTAGTGGCTAACGTTTATTGATGGGGATAGTATTGGCTGTGGCGGAAAACAATTACATTCGGAAATGGGCACATCCTTAATAGCGGCCATGAACTCGCTTTTGGACCTGCTATATTATGTTGTCAGTGAGTCAAACATTCTATGTTAATTTTTTGTTATCCTTAAACTGGCTGTATAAACCATAGCAAAAACCGAACAAAGGAGACGGTGTTGAATGCGAAATGCTCTAAAGGCTGGCAAAATCAGCCGAAATTGCTACAACATAGGGCCTTTTTAAAGACGCCTCTAGCAGAAAAGCGACATTAAATTAAAAACAACTTTGCCTGTCACTCAGAAGGAGAAAGCCTGGTCCTTGGTCTGCACAGTCAGGTCTTGTAGCTGCGTATTTGGCTCATACTGGCGTCTTAGATCAACAAAGCACGGTAGCCGTCTTTGAAAACGGGTCAGTTGGAAAAAGAGGTAAAATGGGGAGACCGGAAGGAGATGGATTAAAGGTTAAATGGGGCCAATACGGGTGATCAGGCGTCTAAAGCGAAAAAAGGGCTTTTGAAGGGCAGAGAGAGAGCGAGGAGGGATGATGAACTGGTCACTTCCAAGGCTGCCATTTCTCACTTTCCAACCTTGCCCCCTCAGAGTAAATCTGTCAATCGCCCTCCTAGCACAAAAGCAAAGCTATCAGTTGCAGCCAGAGAAAGACAGTTTTTGTATGCCAGAACCTGTCAGTTTTTATCCCAGTCCCTGCAATACCCCTTAAGAAGCGGAATCTGATAGGCTCAAAAAGCTGATGGTCAGATCCAGGGGTCCCGCTTCAAATGATTTTGTGCCACCTTTTAAGAGGTAAGAGGAGCCAGAATTGGGCAGACCTAATTTTCTTGACCCCTATTTTTTATTGCAGAATCTGAATCTCCATAAATTTTTATGTAACTCCACCAAATTTGGCCGAAAAAAAGGCAGAAATGGGCTCACAATAGCTCCAAACGTGAAGGGAGATCGAAAATTAGCGAATTTTTGAGTTATGGTGAGTTAAAGTGAAAAAACTTGCCATTTCCAGCTCGTTTTCACAAAAAACCTGACATTATGGGTACCAATCGAAAGTTTACAATGTCCCCGATTCCATTGTGCTCTTAGTTTGCATTGAAAATACTCAAGATTTAAAATATGGCATATTTTTCGCCAAGTTCCAAAAGTTCAATTTTCAAAATTTTGTCAAAAATCATCAATTTCGCATATTTCCCATCGGGTCCGACATAAAGTTCTTTCACTATTAAATTTCTCAGACAATTATGGTCTAGAAAACTCTTAGAAAGTTATAAAATGGGTGTGAAACCATAAAACTATAACTTAGATTTTTGGAATTGACCATCACCCTTTGCAGTCTATCTCGAGTCTAACAGATTCTGCTTCTTTCGCTTAAAAAACGTACACTTGGGTCGAAGAGAGGGGCTGGGCGCTGACATTTCTTTATCTTTAAAGCTGAGCTGGCGGCAGCGCCCGTCCAGTTTTTCATCCAAAATGGCTAAAATCCCACATGAAAGTCCCATATAGGTGGTGACTATACAGCTCACATTCTATCAAAACTCTTAAAAACATGTCTAATTTTGATATAAAATATATAAAAGAGGGTTAAAAAATTTTGTCCGCCTCCTTTCTCACACATTTATCATTCTCAGAAAAGCTTCGTTAAATGTGCTGTGCGGACTTTTTTCCACCAAACAAGCCTTCATATAGAGCACAATCAACAAGAAACTCTTTGGAACCACAAGGTGATCTCCTATTCATTGTGGCCGGTTTTTGTTTATCTTTTGTATCAGAACCCCTGGGACTGACACTTTGTCACATAAATCTGTTCAAAATAACATCCCATGATAGGAACCCGAATTTTAAATGCCAGGCACAAGGATGCTAATTTTTGTCCCCTGTTCTTTGAAGGGCGTTGAAAGGACTGGTATGAACAAAAACGTTAAACCAATGCACAAAGGGCCAGCCATAAGCAAATGCAGATGAAGTCGCAGCCATATCACGAGTTTCCAGAAATAGCTCAAAGTCAATGCGGACGAAGCAGCAGCCTCGAATCCTCTGCCCGCTCTGAGTCCACGTGGTCTCCAGTCTCCATCCACAGTCACGGACTCCAGTCCCTTCCTTCACTCTTCCACCACTCTTCCACCACTCCTCCACCACTCCTCCACCACTCCTCCACCAAACCAATGCACAAAGGGCCAGCCATAAGCAAATGCAGATGTAGTCGCAGCCATATCAAGAGTTTCCAGAAATAGCTCAAAGTCAATGTGGACGAAGCAGCAGCCTCGAATCCTCTGCCCGCTCTGAGTCCACGTGGTCTCCAGTCTCCATCCACAGTCACGGACTCCAGTCCCTTCCTTCACTCTTCCACCACTCTTCCACCACTCCTCCACCACTCCTCCACCACTCCTCCACCAAACCAATGCACAAAGGGCCAGCCATAAGCAAATGCAGATGTAGTCGCAGCCATATCAAGAGTTTCCAGAAATAGCTCAAAGTCAATGTGGACGAAGCAGCAGCCTCGAATCCTCTGCCCGCTCTGAGTCCACGTGGTCTCCAGTCTCCATCCGGACATTATTTTTGACCCCTTTTTTCACTGCAGATTCTGAATACCCACTTTTTTATGCAACGCCACCATTTTTGGGCAAAAACTTCGCTGAAATGAACTCACAATCTTGCTCTGTTTACGAAACTCATTTCCATGTCTTTGTGCAGAGTATGCAATGGATTATTCAATGACTCAAAGACTCAAACTATCAGGCAAGAGAGGCCAGGAAAAATAATCACTGTAAATTGAGCAAATTCAATGACACCGAGCCAAACCATGCAAAGTAAAAAGAGAAGAAGCAGTGGGTGTGGGGTAGGTCAGGGATATAGACTGAGACTCTGCTTCTGCTGCTGGAAGCGTGCGCGGCGTGCGCTGGCGGCGTAAGCGGGGGGAAGGGGCCACTGCTGCTGAGGGCGGATGTGGTCTAGCTGGGAGTCGGAGAAGGTTGGCTGACGCTGTTGCCCCTCCGCCGGGTTCAGAATGGGGTTGAAGGAGCCGTGCTGCGGGCTCCGCGCTATGCGAACTGCAACTCTGCCCGCCTTACTCTGCCTCTCCTACCGCCCTACCTACCGCTAGCACTGAAAGAAGCTTCATTGAATGTCCTGACTAGCCAACTGATGCAAGCAAATGGCAATGAAGGAGAGTGCAAGTTGGACTGCGGGAAGCGTGCAGAGAGCTAGGCGGGGTCTATCGGTGCAGTAGTACTGGGCAGGAGGCTGTGTTTTGCTGGGGAACCTTGGGAGTGGGGGCCCCAGGATAAAGCTGGGCCTAGCGAAAGGCGGTTTCAAGCAAGTTGGTTGGTGCCGTATTTGTGCGAGCCATGGCCGCCCGGGCTGTGAGATTGGACAGGCTTTGGGCGGGGGCCTGTGGGGTGGAGGGGAGGCGCGTAAGCGTGGCAACCTGCACTGCCCCACTTCCGCCGCACCTTGGAGTCCTCCTCCGCCTGGTAGGCCACTCGCTGCGTCTCCCCGAACCGCCCAATGGCTCGCAGGTAGCACTCCTCCTACAGCTTCTTCTCCTACTCTTCACTTCCTTCTCCTGAGTCTCTCTGGGAGTCTCACCTCAACAGAGGCCTTCTGTGCCACGAGGTGAGCCCGGTAGTTGGCGCGTCGAATGGCGGCCTGTGTGGCTGATCGAGAGGGGTTCGGCTGGCCGGATCGAGAGGGGCTGGGCCGCCGCTCCGCCTTCACCGACGGCGCCCGCCCGCGCGACATGGAGGAGCTGGAAATCTTCCGCTCCACATCGCCCCAGGAGCCGCTCAGGCCTTCATCCCTGCCCGCCGCCTGGCTCCTGCTCAAATGGGCAGATGAGACTGTGGGCAGTGAGAGGGGGAGCATTGGAGGCAACTCCAGCTCAGCCTCGTTGAAGCTGACAGAGAAGCCGGAAGGGCGGGCCACCCATAGGCCGCGCAACTCCGCCCTCCCACTCCTACTCTCCGGATAGGCCTCTGAATGACTGCCCCCTTTCCTCTCCCACTTCACTACATGGCTGGGACACTGCCTTCTTCGGAGGGCAATGGGGAGAGCTCGGGTGGGTGAACGAAAGGGGGCGGCGGAGCGAACAGGAGGCTTCCGGCGGAGGCTACGGGCGGCAAAGCCTCTTCCTCCTCCTCCTCTGCCCCCACCAGTGGGCCCACCTCTGACTGCAAACGCTTTCGCTATCCTGCTCCAAAGGAGTGGGAAGAAGCACCTGGACTAGCGGCAGGGCGCCAGGCTGTAGACGAAGACTGGAGGAGTGCTTGCGGGGCGGGCGTCTGCGATTGCTCTTGCGCAGACTGCCGGCAGGTTGCTGGCGCTTGCCGGAGCGACGCCTGGGAGGGGAGAATGAGTTTGGATCAGGATGAGAGAGCTGGCGAACCAGGTGACGAAGGTGGCGTAGATGGCCAGCAGCACCAGGGCGATCAAGGCTACCACCAAGATCTTGAACCCTTCAAATTGCACACCATGGAAGAGAAGGATAGGTCCAGCTTGGTCCAGCTTCGAGAAAGCTTCGACTACGCCTCCATGGGTCTAGGCACTGGCAGACGAAGCAAAGAAGGACCTCCATGAACAGCGGGTGAGTGGGGATGAGAGCTGGAATTGGGAGCAGTGGGTTGGCTGAGGCGTCGTTCACAGTGGACACCGGCCCACAGATGGTCCAGGCACTGGCAGACGAAGCTGCCCCCGCTTAGTGGGTCACGCACGCTCTGGCCTCTGTTCAAGCACTCTGGGATCTGTCAATTGCTTCCCATATTAACCGAGGTATCCGCATGACAAACATTGAAGCTGATACGTTAGCCAAACAGAATGAATAATTAGTTTACTTGGCAGCGCTTGCCTTCCCATAGACGATGGCAGACGCAGCCACCGCTTACTCCATCAAACTCCCCATGGACGCACATTGGGGCTTCCATCTTTTTACCACCTCAACCATCGTCCTGAAGTCACGCAAATCAGCAAGGCTTTTCTATCAAATATTCTTCAGCCAATCGGCCAAGCCAAATAGCACTGGGCATAATCAACTGTGGCCGGCTAAATCATCGGGTCTAATGAGATCAGCAGAGGATGTTTCCAGGAACACTGGCTAGCCTAATTGAGTGGGAAGCAAATTAGAGTCAGAACGAGGACTTGTTTAGTGCCCAGCCTCCTGTGCAATCGTCCAAGGTTGATCTCTGTGGACGCAGGTAATGATCTATCTGGTGGAGCTAAGCCTACTTTTCTGAAAAAGAGACAAATCTAAAGCTAGAAAAAGTGCAGAGGAAAGGTCTTCTGGAGTTCTACTCGGCGGTTAAAGAAGAAGAGAAGCAGAAAGGCAGTGATGAAAAGCTCATTAGCTGGCCACTTGACAGTAGCGGGCTTGGCGGGCGGGCTCTTATAGGCAGGGCAAATATCGATCACCTTTGCACACGCCACCTAATCAACCTGCCTCCACCTGCTCAGCTCTTTTTCTCTTTCTCCACCTTTCCCAGAAAGCAAGACCATTTTCGCCCGCCTCAAACCTATTGCTACATCCTAGAGGCATACCAACGCAGATGTAAAACATGTCAAAAAGCCACATTTCTCTATCGGTTTGAGCTCTGGTTTTTTACCTGCTTTTGGATCATGAGTATGTATTTTTCTGGCTTATTCGTAAAGACTAGATGATAAAAACGAATGCATCTGTTTAAGCTTGTTACCAGAACAACTTGGGCCGGTCGGTGTGCGCAACCCACTTCGCGCATTTGGCATTTTGAAACATTTATTCATCTACCACATGTCAAGTAATTTATACAAAAAAACCCAACATTTTAGGTGCTGCTCTAATGTGTGATCTACCGTCATGATTCTGCTCTAATGTGTGATCTACCGCCATGACTCTGCTCTAATGTGTGATCTACCGTCACGACTCTACTCTAATGTGTGATCTACCCCCCCCCCCCAAGCAAGAACCTCCTAAGAAAGTTCCCCGCATGAAAATCCCCCCAAGATGTTAACTACTATAATGACTTACCTATCCCCACACACCCTGCGCTAACTCGTCCCCTAGTTAATACGGCTTCAACCAACACTAACAAAAGGTCTGAGTAAACTAGTTGCAGGTCTAAATAGGGAAATTTGTGTCTTGGGAGGGTGAACACGTCCTATACTGTGTCGAAGCCGTATCAACTAGGGGACGAGTTAGCGCAGGGTGTGTGGGGATAGGTAAATCACTATAGTAGGTAAAATTTGGGGAGGCTTTCATGGGGGGGGGGTAACCGGCTTGGGGGGGAGGGGGTTACCCTCCATGGGGGAATTCACATGGGGGTAAACTAAATGCCAGCCGTAGATCACACCTTCATCAGGTAGATCACATGTAGATCACAGGCCCGATGTAGATCACACATTAGAGCAGCACCACATTTTATACCTACTGGCCAAAATGACGGTCAGCATCTTATCTTAATTTAGAAAAGAAGCATGGGCCTGAAACTTGAGCAGTTTTTGCAATTCGTAAAAAACTAATCGAAATGGAGCCAGTTTTTTCCCCGTACGGCTGGAATGGCTAGCAAAAATCATGATATAGGGAGCCGGGGAAATTAGCAGGGAATAAATCAAGCCCGGGCACATTCGACTCCCGCATTCATGAAAAGGCGATAAAGGAAGCCCAAATGAGCGCTGGCGAATGCATTCCAGATGCCTCTTATTCCTCAGGCCGAACTCAGCGGCTGCTTTCCAGCCAGGCAATCCCCTCTGCTGCCGGCTTTAGCAGCTATATGGAGAATGGAGATTGACAGAAAGGGTAGCTGGAGCTCCAGGGGCGTGGGCGGGGGTGAGAATGTAATTTACGGGGGGGGGCTGGTAGGTAGGTGGGTGATGAAGAGGCCGGATGACTATGAAAGGCGGCAAAAGCATCTGACAGCTGCGCATCGATTAGCCTCATGCACAAATTTAGCCCCATAGTTCCTCCAATAGGTATCTATGCACTCCCAAGCCGGCAGTCAGTCTATCCTGCCCTTTCTTCATTGCCCGCCCTGAAGGCGCAAAAACTTCGCAGCCCCCTTCCCACTCAATACCCTTTCCCTCTAACAAGGGAATAAGCTCGCCCGCTTATTCAGGCAGCAGCATAATTAAAATATCTGCAATATTTTGTGAAATCACAATCATCATGAAGGCTTTTTGATTCTAGCCATTTGGCAATAAAAGCTGCTGAATGATTTTTTGTCTTCTTTTATAAGATTAGCAGAACTAAAAGCGGCTGTCATGTTGCATTAAGAGGCCTCCTGTGAGAAAACCGAGAATGGGCCAGGGACCGAAACCCAAGGTTTTTTCCCCTTTTTATGGCAGAAATCGGAAAAGGTAGCAGCGAGTCTGACTAACGAATTGGGCTAGCGCGATGGAGCAAAGCGACTGTCAGTGCCCAGCCCCTCTTTTCGATCCAGGGTCATTGCTAGATCTTAATTTTGATCAGACTGCTGTTCGTCACAGAAGGTTCATCTCACTATAGTTCATCTCTGCGACAGTTCATTTCCCCAGACAAAAGTACGACTGTTTATCTCGCGATGGTTCATCTCGTGTTCATCTCGTGTTCATCTCGTGTTCATCTCGTGTTCATCTCGTGTTCATCTCTACGACAATTCATTTTTATATCTGCGACGGTTCATCTCCACAGGGCACAATACGACGGTTCATTTCGACCAAGCAGAGTACGAAGTTTCATCTCCACAGGGCAAAGTACGAAATTTCATCTCCACAGCAATTATCCACAATATAAACATCAATTTAGTGTCTGCGCAAAAGTTTTGATGGTAATTTAACAAACGTTATCTCTAGATTGCTCTTACCTCCAAAATACCTCAGATACCTCCAAAAGTTATGCTAGAAACATCCTCGGACCACCAGTACCAACTGATGATGACTGTTGGCTGTACCCCTCTGGTTTTGGTTTTGAAAAGGCGAAATTCTCCACAAAATTACATACATATATTGTAAATTTTGGTCTAAATTTCGTAAAAAAATTCTGTAAATCTTGAGAAATAACCGATAAGAAAAACTCACGGAAACGTAGTCCCCCATGATATCCGAATTAGACATTCTTAGTGCAGCTGTAAATATTTAAATTTTGATTTTGCTTAAATTTGCGAGTACCTAGTGCAAGAGTTTTTGTGTTTATTTCTATGAAGATGAAACGTCGTACTTTGCTCTGTGGGGGTGAAACGTCGTACTTCGCCCTATGGAGATGAACAGTCGCAGAGATGAACCGTCGCATAGATGAGCTGTCACGAGATGAACTGTCGCGAGATGAACCGTTGTACTTTTGCCTGGGGAGATGAAACGTCGCAGGGATGAACCGTCACAGAAAGCTCCAATCATTACTACTTTTTCCATTGAAAATAGCAACATCGAATTGACTATAGTATATCGTATGCTTAATCCGTTTTATTTTTGCATGAAAAATGCAATTACTGTTTGTGCGAACTCCTTTTAGTTCAACTTGAGTGTCAAATTTAAGCCCTCGTTAAACCTAATAATTTATTATTTTAACTTAAACCGAAGAATATCTGGTACCATCGACAAGCCTAAAAAGAGTCTATTTTCTCCCAATAATTCGACTGCCCCAAGGTCAAAGTGAAAGAAATACAAAAGCTTAAAACACTTTTGCTTTGTAAAGGCATCGAAAGATAAAGGTGTAGCAGAGTATTGGATCAGCACGCGGCATAATAGAAGCTGGTATGAGCTTAAACTAATCCTATAGTGTGGCCTTACAGGATTTGAATCAAATAAGCCTAAGTAAGCATTCATGAGACCTTGAATGGGCTGAAATCTGGAATGCGACCTTGAAATAAGAAATGCGACCACCAGATTCGTGTTCCTGGGGTCCAAATACATTAGAAACCAATGGTCGCATTTCCAATTTGTGGGTTGCATTTTTTGACTGGTCGCATTTTCTAGCACTATGGCATACAAATTAGGTAAAAAAATGCGAAGGCTAAAGTTGAAATGCGACTGGTGGTTTCTTACATTTTTGGACCTAAGGAACTCAGATCTAGCCGTCGCATTTCCTATTTCTGAGTAGCATTTCTTTGACACTATCCAATATCCAGGGCACGACAGCACTGCATAGTTATGGGGTAAAATACTCAAATTTTAGACGTTTTACCAAAAATTTACATTTTTACCGGAAAACTTGATTTATGCCACAACATTAAAATTTCAAGTTTCACAAAAAATGAGCTTTTCTCAAATATTTTGCTCAAAAATCTGAGAACGGACGTCGTCATTGTATTTCTCATGAATTCTGGCCCAGAAACTGCATTTACATTTGCCATTTAGGTATGGCCCAGATGAGATAGTGGCCCAAACATGGCGAACACTAAAAATATGCCCCTTGTTATAACAGTCTAACTTATAATAACTCATGGTAGTTTAAACAAGTATATGGCGCAAAGCGCAATAGGTGACCGCGGAGCGTTTCACATGTAGCAAAATCCAAAAATTAGAGAAAATTTCTGCTGTGAGGTTGAACATTGCATCTAAAAAGGAAAGGTCTGTGGTTTCTCAACCATTTTCAAAAGTAAGCACAGATTTGGAATCGTTATATACGACATGTGAATCAAAAAACCAAAGTCTTCTGTTCAATTATCAGCCGTTCAGCTGCTACTAATTATTGATGCTATTGTCATGCATGAAAGTTTGTCACTCAAGAGGGCAAGTCTGTGGTTTCACAACCATTTTCAAAAGTAAGCACATATTTGGAATTGTCATATGCAACTTGTGAACAAAAAAACTCAAGTGTTCTGTTCAATTATCAGCCGTTCAGCTGCTACGAATTATTGATGCTATTGTCATGCGTGAAAGTTTGTCACTAAAGAGGGCAAGTATGTGGTTTCTCAACCATTTTCAAAAGTAAGCACAGATTTGCAATCGTTATATACAACTTGTGAACAAAAAAACTCAAGTCTTCTGTGCAATTATCATCCGTTCAGCTGCTAATAATTATTGATGCTATTGTCATGCGTGAAAGTTTGTCACTCAAGAGGGCAAGTCTGTGGTTTCTCAACCATTTTCAAAAGTAAGCACAGATTTGGAATCGCTATATACGACTTGTGAACAAAAAAACTCAAGTTGTCTGTGCAATTCTCAAGATTACAGGTGCTACAGCGCAAAAACGGTATATTGCAATTTTCTGGCCTTTCTACCCAAAAAAGTAATGTTTCAAATG
Organism: Ptycholaimellus sp. GST1_10; assembly: GCA_030248095.1. Taxonomy (NCBI): domain Eukaryota; kingdom Metazoa; phylum Nematoda; class Chromadorea; order Chromadorida; family Chromadoridae; genus Ptycholaimellus; species Ptycholaimellus sp. GST1_10. The sequence goes on from JASANA010010310.1 coordinate 59,831, forward strand.
CTCGGAAACCGGTTCCACCCCTCCAGATCTTCCTAAAATAGCATTACCTTTAAGGGAAAAAAAAGTTTGTCCCAATCCGTTGAGAATTCGCCCGTGGACAGCATTTCCAGATATATATATATATATATATATATATATATATATATATATATATACCTATATATATCAGGACAAAAATTCAGTAAACTCTAAAGACCGCGGAGCGGCCCTTCGGGCCGCTCCGCGGTCAAAAAGCTTATCCAAAAAAAACGTCCAGCTCTTCAGATCGGAGATTCACCATTTCAGTAATTATTTTGTTAATGAAATCGAGATCAAAAAGAGAGGGTGAGTGCCGAAGGTCACTGACGTTAAATCTGCTAGATTGCACCAATCGAAAACCTTCAGTTTGTTCCTTTTTTGGAAACAAGTTGAGAAAGTTTATGGTAACATCGCCAAGCTGAAATACAATTTTTACTTTTGAAAACAGGCTTTTTGGGTCGATTTGGGCCACTCTAAAGGATATCGCCCCTTATCCCACGCTTAAATCGATAAATTTCCTTAAATGATCATCAGTTGCAAACACCAAACAACATGCTGTTTTTATTTTGATCGCCATGTGGGGTTGTGTAAAAACTGGATTGCAGAAGCATACGTATTCATATTCGCCTTTTTAACATAAATTCAGTTATTAGTAATAATGGACAATGATTGACCTTAATTCTGCCTCATCCAGACGATTGAATTGGATAGGCAAAAGAAGGGCAGGCCAAGCACAGCCGCTATGGCAACTACAGCAACAGGAGAAGTGGCTTACAGCCTCATTGCCCGCCTATGTTGAGTTGAGGCCATGGCCTTGGAAGAGGGAAGTCTGGTGCCGGACTCCGGCAGCCTTCGAGCCTTCGCCGCCTTCTGCCTCTCCATCATCATTGCCGGTCAGTCCCACCAGCTATCACCCCTGCGGAAGCAATCACACGGCTTCAAATGACCAATGACCAGAGGAGCAGACTTGTTGTTGAGGAAAAAAGCGTGGATTTTTTATATTCCGATAGTGCTTGATTTACGCCTGACCAATGAGCTTTTGTTTGATTTTGAAACGATAATAAATGATCCAACAAAGCGAAAGTTTGACAAAAATGGTCAACGGAAAAACAGACATGTTGCTAGTTTGATTGGGCTCAAAATTTTAATTCATTCAGCAAAGAATTACGCATTGGCTTGCGGTGGATAAAGCCTAAAACAAATAATATGAAATGTTATAAAGGTGTGTTTCGATGTAATACTTTTTGATGAGCATTACTGAGGCAGTTGTATCAAAGTTTAGTGGAAGCAGTGAATTCAGAACTTTTTGGTTGCCAAAATGAATTTAGCTTTGGCCAAGTTATCGGTCCATCGTCCGTTTTGTTGGCATGGGCATTGGCAGAATATTGGGATATAAACTGAAGGTCAACCTAGAAAAAGTGGCAGGACAGCCAATAATTGCTGTCTTTAATTTTCAGTTAGCTAAAATTAAATCATAGTCAGATTGAATAGTTTCAGTTGGCTTCCTGAGCAACTTGTTCATATTGGCCACGATTGGGAGCAGCGTGAACTTGCGACGTCGCCTGAGCTACGCTCTGCTCCTAGGCCTCGCCCTCATCAACCTCCTGGATGTTGCCTACAACCTCTTCATCGCCCTCCTCTACATCGCCCAGGTCGGCTTCCTGAGCAACTTGTTCATATTGGCCACGATTGGGAGCAGCGTGAACTTGCGACGTCGCCTGAGCTACGCTCAGCTCCTAGGCCTCGCCCTCATCAACCTCCTGGATGTTGCCTACAACCTCTTCATCGCCCTCCTCTACATCGCCCAGGTCGGCTTCCTGAGCAACTTGTTCATATTGGCCACGATTGGGAGCAGCGTGAACTTGCGACGTCGCCTGAGCTACGCTCAGCTCCTAGGCCTCGCCCTCATCAACCTCCTGGATGTTGCCTACAACCTCTTCATCGCCCTCCTCTACATCGCCCAGGTCGGCTTCCTGAGCAACTTGTTCATATTGGCCACGATTGGGAGCAGCGTGAACTTGCGACGTCGCCTGAGCTACGCTCAGCTCCTAGGCCTCGCCCTCATCAACCTCCTGGATGTTGCCTACAACCTCTTCATCGCCCTCCTCTACATCGCCCAGGTCGGCTTCCTGAGCAACTTGTTCATATTGGCCACGATTGGGAGCAGCGTGAACTTGCGACGTCGCCTGAGCTACGCTCTGCTCCTAGGCCTCGCCCTCATCAACCTCCTGGATGTTGCCTACAACCTCTTCATCGCCCTCCTCTACATCGCCCAGGTCGGCTTCCTGAGCAACTTGTTCATATTGGCCACGATTGGGAGCAGCGTGAACTTGCGACGTCGCCTGAGCTACGCTCTGCTCCTAGGCCTCGCCCTCATCAACCTCCTGGATGTTGCCTACAACCTCTTCATCGCCCTCCTCTACATCGCCCAGGTCGGCTTCCTGAGCAACTTGTTCATATTGGCCACGATTGGGAGCAGCGTGAACTTGCGACGTCGCCTGAGCTACGCTCTGCTCCTAGGCCTCGCCCTCATCAACCTCCTGGATGTTGCCTACAACCTCTTCATCGGCCTCCTCTACATCGCCCAGGTCGGCTTCCTGAGCAACTTGTTCATATTGGCCACGATTGGGAGCAGCGTGAACTTGCGACGTCGCCTGAGCTACGCTCTGCTCCTAGGCCTCGCCCTCATCAACCTCCTGGATGTTGCCTACAACCTCTTCATCGCCCTCCTCTACATCGCCCAGGTCGGCTTCCTGAGCAACTTGTTCATATTGGCCACGATTGGGAGCAGCGTGAACTTGCGACGTCGCCTGAGCTACGCTCAGCTCCTAGGCCTCGCCCTCATCAACCTCCTGGATGTTGCCTACAACCTCTTCATCGCCCTCCTCTACATCGCCCAGGTCGGCTTCCTGAGCAACTTGTTCATATTGGCCACGATTGGGAGCAGCGTGAACTTGCGACGTCGCCTGAGCTACGCTCTGCTCCTAGGCCTCGCCCTCATCAACCTCCTGGATGTTGCCTACAACCTCTTCATCGCCCTCCTCTACATCGCCCAGGTCGGCTTCCTGAGCAACTTGTTCATATTGGCCACGATTGGGAGCAGCGTGAACTTGCGACGTCGCCTGAGCTACGCTCTGCTCCTAGGCCTCGCCTTCATCAACCTCCTGGATGTTGCCTACAACCTCTTCATCGCCCTCCTCTACATCGCCCAGGTCGGCTTCCTGAGCAACTTGTTCATATTGGCCACGATTGGGAGCAGCGTGAACTTGCGACGTCGCCTGAGCTACGCTCTGCTCCTAGGCCTCGCCCTCATCAACCTCCTGGATGTTGCCTACAACCTCTGCATCGCCCTCCTCTACATCGCCCAGGTCGGCTTCCTGAGCAACTTGTTCATATTGGCCACGATTGGGAGCAGCGTGAACTTGCGACGTCGCCTGAGCTACGCTCTGCTCCTAGGCCTCGCCCTCATCAACCTCCTGGATGTTGCCTACAACCTCTTCATCGCCCTCCTCTACATCGCCCAGGTCGGCTTCCTGAGCAACTTGTTCATATTGGCCACGATTGGGAGCAGCGTGAACTTGCGACGTCGCCTGAGCTACGCTCTGCTCCTAGGCCTCGCCTTCATCAACCTCCTGGATGTTGCCTACAACCTCTTCATCGCCCTCCTCTACATCGCCCAGGTCGGCTTCCTGAGCAACTTGTTCATATTGGCCACGATTGGGAGCAGCGTGAACTTGCGACGTCGCCTGAGCTACGCTCTGCTCCTAGGCCTCGCCTTCATCAACCTCCTGGATGTTGCCTACAACCTCTTCATCGCCCTCCTCTACATCGCCCAGGTCGGCTTCCTGAGCAACTTGTTCATATTGGCCACGATTGGGAGCAGCGTGAACTTGCGACGTCGCCTGAGCTACGCTCTGCTCCTAGGCCTCGCCTTCATCAACCTCCTGGATGTTGCCTACAACCTCTTCATCGCCCTCCTCTACATCGCCCAGGTCGGCTTCCTGAGCAACTTGTTCATATTGGCCACGATTGGGAGCAGCGTGAACTTGCGACGTCGCCTGAGCTACGCTCTGCTCCTAGGCCTCGCCTTCATCAACCTCCTGGATGTTGCCTACAACCTCTTCATCGCCCTCCTCTACATCGCCCAGGTCGGCTTCCTGAGCAACTTGTTCATATTGGCCACGATTGGGAGCAGCGTGAACTTGCGACGTCGCCTGAGCTACGCTCTGCTCCTAGGCCTCGCCTTCATCAACCTCCTGGATGTTGCCTACAACCTCTTCATCGCCCTCCTCTACATCGCCCAGGTCGGCTTCCTGAGCAACTTGTTCATATTGGCCACGATTGGGAGCAGCGTGAACTTGCGACGTCGCCTGAGCTACGCTCAGCTCCTAGGCCTCGCCCTCATCAACCTCCTGGATGTTGCCTACAACCTCTTCATCGCCCTCCTCTACATCGCCCAGGTCGGCTTCCTGAGCAACTTGTTCATATTGGCCACGATTGGGAGCAGCGTGAACTTGCGACGTCGCCTGAGCTACGCTCAGCTCCTAGGCCTCGCCCTCATCAACCTCCTGGATGTTGCCTACAACCTCTTCATCGCCCTCCTCTACATCGCCCAGGTCGGCTTCCTGAGCAACTTGTTCATATTGGCCACGATTGGGAGCAGCGTGAACTTGCGACGTCGCCTGAGCTACGCTCTGCTCCTAGGCCTCGCCTTCATCAACCTCCTGGATGTTGCCTACAACCTCTTCATCGCCCTCCTCTACATCGCCCAGGTCGGCTTCCTGAGCAACTTGTTCATATTGGCCACGATTGGGAGCAGCGTGAACTTGCGACGTCGCCTGAGCTACGCTCAGCTCCTAGGCCTCGCCCTCATCAACCTCCTGGATGTTGCCTACAACCTCTTCATCGCCCTCCTCTACATCGCCCAGGTCGGCTTCCTGAGCAACTTGTTCATATTGGCCACGATTGGGAGCAGCGTGAACTTGCGACGTCGCCTGAGCTACGCTCTGCTCCTAGGCCTCGCCCTCATCAACCTCCTGGATGTTGCCTACAACCTCTTCATCGCCCTCCTCTACATCGCCCAGGTCGGCTTCCTGAGCAACTTGTTCATATTGGCCACGATTGGGAGCAGCGTGAACTTGCGACGTCGCCTGAGCTACGCTCAGCTCCTAGGCCTCGCCCTCATCAACCTCCTGGATGTTGCCTACAACCTCTTCATCGCCCTCCTCTACATCGCCCAGGTCGGCTTCCTGAGCAACTTGTTCATATTGGCCACGATTGGGAGCAGCGTGAACTTGCGACGTCGCCTGAGCTACGCTCAGCTCCTAGGCCTCGCCCTCATCAACCTCCTGGATGTTGCCTACAACCTCTTCATCGCCCTCCTCTACATCGCCCAGGTCGGCTTCCTGAGCAACTTGTTCATATTGGCCACGATTGGGAGCAGCGTGAACTTGCGACGTCGCCTGAGCTACGCTCAGCTCCTAGGCCTCGCCCTCATCAACCTCCTGGATGTTGCCTACAACCTCTTCATCGCCCTCCTCTACATCGCCCAGGTCGGCTTCCTGAGCAACTTGTTCATATTGGCCACGATTGGGAGCAGCGTGAACTTGCGACGTCGCCTGAGCTACGCTCTGCTCCTAGGCCTCGCCTTCATCAACCTCCTGGATGTTGCCTACAACCTCTTCATCGCCCTCCTCTACATCGCCCAGGTCGGCTTCCTGAGCAACTTGTTCATATTGGCCACGATTGGGAGCAGCGTGAACTTGCGACGTCGCCTGAGCTACGCTCTGCTCCTAGGCCTCGCCTTCATCAACCTCCTGGATGTTGCCTACAACCTCTTCATCGCCCTCCTCTACATCGCCCAGGTCGGCTTCCTGAGCAACTTGTTCATATTGGCCACGATTGGGAGCAGCGTGAACTTGCGACGTCGCCTGAGCTACGCTCTGCTCCTAGGCCTCGCCTTCATCAACCTCCTGGATGTTGCCTACAACCTCTTCATCGCCCTCCTCTACATCGCCCAGGTCGGCTTCCTGAGCAACTTGTTCATATTGGCCACGATTGGGAGCAGCGTGAACTTGCGACGTCGCCTGAGCTACGCTCTGCTCCTAGGCCTCGCCTTCATCAACCTCCTGGATGTTGCCTACAACCTCTTCATCGCCCTCCTCTACATCGCCCAGGTCGGCTTCCTGAGCAACTTGTTCATATTGGCCACGATTGGGAGCAGCGTGAACTTGCGACGTCGCCTGAGCTACGCTCTGCTCCTAGGCCTCGCCTTCATCAACCTCCTGGATGTTGCCTACAACCTCTTCATCGCCCTCCTCTACATCGCCCAGGTCGGCTTCCTGAGCAACTTGTTCATATTGGCCACGATTGGGAGCAGCGTGAACTTGCGACGTCGCCTGAGCTACGCTCTGCTCCTAGGCCTCGCCTTCATCAACCTCCTGGATGTTGCCTACAACCTCTTCATCGCCCTCCTCTACATCGCCCAGGTCGGCTTCCTGAGCAACTTGTTCATATTGGCCACGATTGGGAGCAGCGTGAACTTGCGACGTCGCCTGAGCTACGCTCAGCTCCTAGGCCTCGCCCTCATCAACCTCCTGGATGTTGCCTACAACCTCTTCATCGCCCTCCTCTACATCGCCCAGGTCGGCTTCCTGAGCAACTTGTTCATATTGGCCACGATTGGGAGCAGCGTGAACTTGCGACGTCGCCTGAGCTACGCTCAGCTCCTAGGCCTCGCCCTCATCAACCTCCTGGATGTTGCCTACAACCTCTTCATCGCCCTCCTCTACATCGCCCAGGTCGGCTTCCTGAGCAACTTGTTCATATTGGCCACGATTGGGAGCAGCGTGAACTTGCGACGTCGCCTGAGCTACGCTCTGCTCCTAGGCCTCGCCTTCATCAACCTCCTGGATGTTGCCTACAACCTCTTCATCGCCCTCCTCTACATCGCCCAGGTCGGCTTCCTGAGCAACTTGTTCATATTGGCCACGATTGGGAGCAGCGTGAACTTGCGACGTCGCCTGAGCTACGCTCAGCTCCTAGGCCTCGCCCTCATCAACCTCCTGGATGTTGCCTACAACCTCTTCATCGCCCTCCTCTACATCGCCCAGGTCGGCTTCCTGAGCAACTTGTTCATATTGGCCACGATTGGGAGCAGCGTGAACTTGCGACGTCGCCTGAGCTACGCTCTGCTCCTAGGCCTCGCCCTCATCAACCTCCTGGATGTTGCCTACAACCTCTTCATCGCCCTCCTCTACATCGCCCAGGTCGGCTTCCTGAGCAACTTGTTCATATTGGCCACGATTGGGAGCAGCGTGAACTTGCGACGTCGCCTGAGCTACGCTCAGCTCCTAGGCCTCGCCCTCATCAACCTCCTGGATGTTGCCTACAACCTCTTCATCGCCCTCCTCTACATCGCCCAGGTCGGCTTCCTGAGCAACTTGTTCATATTGGCCACGATTGGGAGCAGCGTGAACTTGCGACGTCGCCTGAGCTACGCTCAGCTCCTAGGCCTCGCCCTCATCAACCTCCTGGATGTTGCCTACAACCTCTTCATCGCCCTCCTCTACATCGCCCAGGTCGGCTTCCTGAGCAACTTGTTCATATTGGCCACGATTGGGAGCAGCGTGAACTTGCGACGTCGCCTGAGCTACGCTCAGCTCCTAGGCCTCGCCCTCATCAACCTCCTGGATGTTGCCTACAACCTCTTCATCGCCCTCCTCTACATCGCCCAGGTCGGCTTCCTGAGCAACTTGTTCATATTGGCCACGATTGGGAGCAGCGTGAACTTGCGACGTCGCCTGAGCTACGCTCTGCTCCTAGGCCTCGCCTTCATCAACCTCCTGGATGTTGCCTACAACCTCTTCATCGCCCTCCTCTACATCGCCCAGGTCGGCTTCCTGAGCAACTTGTTCATATTGGCCACGATTGGGAGCAGCGTGAACTTGCGACGTCGCCTGAGCTACGCTCTGCTCCTAGGCCTCGCCTTCATCAACCTCCTGGATGTTGCCTACAACCTCTTCATCGCCCTCCTCTACATCGCCCAGGTCGGCTTCCTGAGCAACTTGTTCATATTGGCCACGATTGGGAGCAGCGTGAACTTGCGACGTCGCCTGAGCTACGCTCTGCTCCTAGGCCTCGCCTTCATCAACCTCCTGGATGTTGCCTACAACCTCTTCATCGCCCTCCTCTACATCGCCCAGGTCGGCTTCCTGAGCAACTTGTTCATATTGGCCACGATTGGGAGCAGCGTGAACTTGCGACGTCGCCTGAGCTACGCTCTGCTCCTAGGCCTCGCCTTCATCAACCTCCTGGATGTTGCCTACAACCTCTTCATCGCCCTCCTCTACATCGCCCAGGTCGGCTTCCTGAGCAACTTGTTCATATTGGCCACGATTGGGAGCAGCGTGAACTTGCGACGTCGCCTGAGCTACGCTCTGCTCCTAGGCCTCGCCCTCATCAACCTCCTGGATGTTGCCTACAACCTCTTCATCGCCCTCCTCTACATCGCCCAGGTCGGCTTCCTGAGCAACTTGTTCATATTGGCCACGATTGGGAGCAGCGTGAACTTGCGACGTCGCCTGAGCTACGCTCTGCTCCTAGGCCTCGCCTTCATCAACCTCCTGGATGTTGCCTACAACCTCTTCATCGCCCTCCTCTACATCGCCCAGGTCGGCTTCCTGAGCAACTTGTTCATATTGGCCACGATTGGGAGCAGCGTGAACTTGCGACGTCGCCTGAGCTACGCTCTGCTCCTAGGCCTCGCCCTCATCAACCTCCTGGATGTTGCCTACAACCTCTTCATCGCCCTCCTCTACATCGCCCAGGTCGGCTTCCTGAGCAACTTGTTCATATTGGCCACGATTGGGAGCAGCGTGAACTTGCGACGTCGCCTGAGCTACGCTCTGCTCCTAGGCCTCGCCCTCATCAACCTCCTGGATGTTGCCTACAACCTCTTCATCGCCCTCCTCTACATCGCCCAGGTCGGCTTCCTGAGCAACTTGTTCATATTGGCCACGATTGGGAGCAGCGTGAACTTGCGACGTCGCCTGAGCTACGCTCTGCTCCTAGGCCTCGCCCTCATCAACCTCCTGGATGTTGCCTACAACCTCTTCATCGCCCTCCTCTACATCGCCCAGGTCGGCTTCCTGAGCAACTTGTTCATATTGGCCACGATTGGGAGCAGCGTGAACTTGCGACGTCGCCTGAGCTACGCTCTGCTCCTAGGCCTCGCCCTCATCAACCTCCTGGATGTTGCCTACAACCTCTTCATCGCCCTCCTCTACATCGCCCAGGTCGGCTTCCTGAGCAACTTGTTCATATTGGCCACGATTGGGAGCAGCGTGAACTTGCGACGTCGCCTGAGCTACGCTCTGCTCCTAGGCCTCGCCCTCATCAACCTCCTGGATGTTGCCTACAACCTCTTCATCGCCCTCCTCTACATCACTCAGGTCTCCAATGCTCCTTTCCCTCCTGTCCACATTTGAGCAGAAGGATTACAAGTGGCAAACCCAGGCTGCAATCTACTGCAGGGTGTTTGGGAGCGTGGGGTTGGGTGGAGGGCGGCGTGTCGAGTGAATGCGGCGCTGAGTCTCTTCACTAGTCTAGAGCTCGCGCTGGGGCTCATCGCCTTCAACGGCGTCCTAGCCGTCGCCCTCCTGCGCAACTGCCGCCCACCCTCAGGCTCCCGCCTGTCCTTCCCTCCCTCTTCCCTCCTGGGAGGCCAGATTGCCTCTGCCGACCAGATGCCTGGCTCTGCTGCTGCTGGCTTGGCTGGCGGGCTGGCCGCTGCCGCTGGTGGGATTGTGGGCGGTGGTGGAGGTGCGCATCTTTCCCGCCCGCTACGCCTGCGCAGTGGCTGAGCGGACGCCGTCTGGGTCCTCCCTCATCTCCTTGCCTATTCGCTTGGAAGATACAGGAGGCCGCAGGTACACCTGGAGCCTGCTCCTCTTCCTGATCCTGCTGGCCCTGCTGCTGTTGGCCGAGGCTCTCTTCATCATCTACCGCCTTCATCTTGTACCCCTCTTCCAAACTTCACTTTCGTCCCTTTTGCTCCTGCGGCTGACTCCTAGAACCCCCCCGAAGAATAACACCCCCCCGAAGATATACACCCCCCCCCCGAAGAATAACACCCCCCCCCCGATGATATACACCCCCCCCGAAGGGTACTATATTGAAAATTTTTTTATTGCCTTAACATACTTCTCTTTACATATCTCGAAATTTAAACTCACGGAATTTTCATGTAGATGATTAAATACCTACTTTTTACTCCTAAGCAACTAGTAGGTACTGCCACAGTATGGACCATAGCTCCTAAGCAACTAGTAGGTACTGCCACAGTATGGACCATGGCTCCTAAGCAACTATGGGTGGTACTGCCACAGTATACGCGCATTTTGACTAAGCCTAAGGGGTTGCCGTAAACAGTATCCTAGTACTACTCCAGGTAGTAGGCAGTCTAACTAGTTAAAAGTAGGTATATAGTTGTTTATATAAAAATTCCGTGAGTTTAAATTTCGAGATATGTAAAGAGAAGTATGTTAAGGCAATAAAAAAATTTTCAATATAGTACCCTTCGGGGGGGGTGTATATCATCGGGGGGGGGGGTGTTATTCTTCGGGGGGGGGGGTGTATATCTTCGGGGGGGGGGTGTATATCTTCGGGGGGGGGGGGGGTTGTAGGAGTCAACCGCTCCTGCTCACTTAGCAAAAGAAGGGCGTGAAAGAGCGTTGTTGAATATGAGAGCAAGTGTTGGAAGGTGCGTCGTGAGAAGCGTGAGCTGTTCGCGGAGCGGCTGGCGGACGCGACGTTGCGCATGGGAGACTTCCGGGCCTTCCTGCACCAGCTGGACATGGCCAAGCTCGCCTTCGCCATCAACGCCGCCTTCATCCTCCTACACGCCCCCAGCCTCGCTCTCACTCTCCGCTTCCAGCTAGCCAACACCAGAGAGGCCAGACCCTTCTTTCCTGCAGTTGGCCCATCCACAGGCTCTCTACTTCAGGCCATCGCAGCCCGCGGCGGCGTGGCGGAGGGCTCGGAAGAGTTGGAGACGGCTGCCGCCTGGCTCCGATTCCTCCACCCCCTCCTCCATCCGCTCCTCCTCATTGCGTTGGCCTCAGCCTGGCCCTGTCCCACCCTACCTCACCCATTCACTGGCCAGGCTGAGCGGAGAGATTCGGGCCAAGGGGCGGGCGCTGCTCTGCTGCGGGAAGAGGGCCGCTGTGGGCAGCCAGCAGGGCAGCAGTGCCGCGGAGGCCTCGGGTGCGTGGGGGGGGAGGATGGAAGGGTGGGTGGAGTTGGGGGTGAGTTGGCAGGTCTGCCGCAGAGCGAGGCTGAGGAGCAGGAGTTGGCCGCTGCTCCTGCTCTGGTGCCCACCAGCACCGGCCTTCAGATCAGGTTCATCAATCCTATGCTCTCTTCGCCCACCACCCATTCCTATGCCACATCACTCTAACAACACTTGGTGGAAGGGATTAGTTGATGTAGGTCTTTGGGAGCGGGTGAGGTGGTGGCTGGGGGAGTGAGGGAGGAGGAGTGGGAGTCGGCAGACGTGGCTCAGGCCGGAGGCCTTGCACGCGGGGCTCAGGAGCTGGCTCAGGAGGACACCAGCGACTATGACAGCGGGCTCTCAGTCTGCTCTGCATCCTCCATTCGCCCTGAGCAGGAAAATCGAGCATTGGAATTGACAAAAGATACAATCCGGAACTACGCCAATCAGGTTACATGCTGGATGAGTTCTTTTGCACAAGAAAACCAGTCAAAAAGTTAACCCCTGCGCAAATCTTTAAGCATTTCTATGAGCAGTTATTATTGCATTGAAAGCTTCAGTATCATTTGCAAACCTTTCAGCGCACAGAAATTATGCATAAAACAAAAAATAAGTTTTATAAAATAAAATAATTTTAGAAGTAAAATTTATAAAAAGACTTTTTGGAATGCTGATAATAATCGATACACCAAGATTAGGAAGAGAGAGGAATTGTTTGAAGAAAACATTATCGCTAGAGCTCATGCCTTCGACCACCGTGTCAAGTCTTAGGTAAGACTTTTCATGCCTTTGGCGACTAATTGCACCGCCAATTGAATTGTCGCAGAATCGGAGAGCGGAGCCTTGAACTAGAAGCAGAGGCAACTCCACCAGGCTGCAACTCAAAAGCCTCCCTTACACTGGGCTTTCATTCCCCCTCCGATTCCGCCTACAGCTCACAAGTCAACCCCTCTCTACCTTCTGCAGGTCTTCAAAACATGTTGTCGCTTTCACTCCCATGGCTCTCCACCTGTTGCCCAACTCCACCAGGCTGCAACTCAGAAGCCTCCCTTACGCTGGGCTTTCATTCCCCCTCCGATTCCGCCTACAGCTCACAAGTCAACCCCTCTCTACCTTCTGCAGGTCTTCAAAACATGTTGTCGCTTTCACTCCCATGGCTCTCCACCTGTTGCCCAACTCCACCAGGCTGCAACTCAGAAGCCTCCCTTACGCTGGGCTTTCATTCCCCCTCCGATTCCGCCTACAGCTCACAAGTCAACCCCTCTCTACCTTCTGCAGGTCTTCAAAACATGTTGTCGCTTTCACTCCCATGGCTCTCCACCTGTTGCCCAACTCCACCAGGCTGCAACTCAGAAGCCTCCCTTACGCTGGGCTTTCATTCCCCCTCCGATTCCGCCTACAGCTCACAAGTCAACCCCTCTCTACCTTCTGCAGGTCTTCAAAACATGTTGTCGCTTTCACTCCCATGGCTCTCCACCTGTTGCCCAACTGACCTCCTGCCCCACTCTATTCTAAACAGCCTGAAAGAAACCTACTTAACAGCTTCTTGAAGGTGGAGACATAGGAAATGATAGCTAAACCATTGTCAAAGTTTTTCCATTCGGGCACGTGGATATGTGAGCGAAATGAAGAAGGGATTTACGTCAGAGGACCCGAAGGTAGTATTAAGGGAGGCTCTTTGTTTTGCTCAGAAGGGCCCTTCTTAGTCTCATTGGCCATAATTTGCAGAAGTAAAAGCTATGTTTCTCCCGTCCTGTACTTCCTTGCCTCCCTCCTGCCTTTCCCAGACCTCCCAGTTCAGCAGCACTGGTCAATGCGCCTTTTCTCATTCTAGAACGCATTAAGTCTCTAGCCTTGGAGTAAGGAAAGGAAGGAAAGTCCTTGATGACAGGGAGAAGGAAGTGGATTGAAATGTGTAAAGGCGTTTGAAGGGATGGAGAAAGTGGGGGAAGCGAGCCAGAAATCGCTGCCACGGATCGCTTCAACCTGGCCAGCACGAAGCCCCCCAGCTCCCTCCTCTCCAACCAAGTCCTCTAATCAGGCAACTGGCTTGCCTATTTCTTCAACCCTTAAAATCATGGAATCAGTTTCAAATCATGGAATCAGAAAAACTATCAACCACTGCCACCACTGTACAAACACAAAGCTAGTAAACCTTATTGGCAATTTTGTCTTGCATCTGGGACGAGCTAGCTTAGTAGCGGAAGGCCAAAGGTGAGAATGAAATCGTGGTTTGCAGAAAGCGCTCAAGCTGCCGTCCATTTCCGATCGGCCCAAGGTCGTGCCAGAAGTCAATGCTCCAGCTACTCACAAATTCTCCGCCTGATGTTTTTTAGCCTTGCTCCATTTCCAAACTAACCCTCACTCTTGCAGCTACCGCAAAGATTCACTCTGCTGGACATCAACTTCTATGAACATCCATTGATACTAAATGAACTAAAAGAAATAGAATGCTTTTGAGAATGGTTTTTGAGTGACGCTTCATTGCTTTTATTTGTTCCTGTATTGTGGGGCAAGCAAGTTCAACCAAGTTCTGTTCTCCGACAGCTGAGGCTATGCGAAAAAGTGGGGCAAAGCCTTAACGGCACCACTTTGAGAAACAAAATATTTTCGCCGCCCATTTCTAAGGCTGGGCGAGAGAAGATAGAGAATAAGACGGCAAAAAGTGTCAAGGGCTATATGGATTGGAAGCTACGCACTCCAAGCAGCTAATCTGTCTTCTGCCTCTTCCCTGCCTCCCCCTTCCACGTTTGAAACTGAAGGAAGCTGAGAGGAGGCCAGAAAGTGACGAGAGGACCTCACCCAGCCATGCTTTTTACCCACTCCTCTGAGTTGCTGTTCGCCTGGCCCAAAGAACCTATCAAGCTCTGTCTTTTGGGTAAACATGGATTACTATAAAGAAGGACGGCATGATTGGGAGAGCCTAGCACTAAGAGACGAATTGGACACACTAGTTCTTCGTTTAAAGCCAGCCTCCTGCTGCGTTTGTTGCTTTTCTTCTCCTCTTGCTTTCGCAAATGTTGCCGCACTGCCTGGTTTCAAAGCAAAAAAGCGGCTTTTCGAAGGCAATCTGCTTCCCTGCCAATTCCTCCTGCATTTGAGGCTAGGGTTTTGTGGACATGAAGGCTTCCATTTCCGGGGACAAATGAGAGTGCGCTCCCTCCCTCCGCTAGGCTTCCATTTCCAGCCCCCACTGATAGCACACAGGGGCAGGGGAAGAGCATTTTTTCATCCTATCATATGAGGCGGCTTTTTGAGCGTGAGAATGCATGCAGAGGATACTTCTTCTAATTTAACGATGCATAGGGAAGGTGGAAGGCGGATTGATGCATAAGAGAGGCGGCTGGGATTGGTTCTTGGCTTTGATGCCCTCCCTCAAGCTTCTTCCTTCTCTGGGAGGAAAGAGATTATGTGGGACCTACTCTTGACTGGAGGAATTCTTCGCATCACTGCCTACGACTATTACGACTTTTTTTCAACCTTCTTCGTATTTGTCAGCCTCCTCAATATCTTACCAGTCTAAGGCCCTTGAGCTTTAGAAGGCTCCATATGCGTGCAATAATAATGCATGGTGGAAGCTGATAATGAAGCCTTGTGGGCGTAATTTCGGCCTCAGCGAACCCTTCACGCCCCTCATCTTCTCTCTTTCTCCAAACCCCATCCAGCTCTCTCGCATAACCATTCCACCATTTCCGCTCATCACAAGAGCAGTCTAGGCTGCTGGGCTACCTATCTACCGCTCTAGCAACTTCTCCTCCACCTTTGTCACTTTTATTCCTTCCTGTCCCGCACCAAGCTCAGGTTTCTCTATCTGCTACGGCAAATGGTTGTGGGTAATGGCTCATTCAGTCTGAAAGTCATTTCTCCCATTCCCATTTCTCCTGTTCTGGACAAAGGAAACAAACTGCGGCGCCTAAATAGAGCGAAATCTTAGTTTGATCCAAGTCCAGTGCGCGGAATGTCTAATGAGGCTGTTTCCACTGGGCTAGGCTTTTTCCGCATTCAGCACCAGGGCTTAGATGAGGAAGCTGGCCCTTCAAAACCGGGGAGCTCTTGACCTGGCACTGATTGAAGTGGAGGAACCGATTTGAGTTCAGTTTGGTAGCAAAAAGGCCCCCCGCGGAGTCCAGCAGATGCCCTGGTCTTTGCCCGGCTGTTTGTGCCTAGCGCCTGTGTAGAGTTCCGGCAAGGTTCGCTCTGGAATGCCGACAACTCTATCGCCCAAGCCTTTCAATCTTACTGACAGGTAGCGCGGGTTTTCTCGCCAGTCCGGGTGGCTTGCTGTCCCTCTTGAAGGACAGTTGTCCTTGGCCAGCTTTGCGACTAGATTGATTGCCTATCCGGTGGACTAGGCGCTGGTGCCGTCTCCGATGAATGGCTGGCGCAAATTGCGTGAAGTCTAGTGTTGGATCGGAGGCTCTTTTGGCTGAATGCCGGCCCTCTGGGCGCACATTCTTGCCGTCATCACCGCCGCTGTTGTTCAGGTTCTTTCCAGCTCCCGCCTATCGCAAAAAGCAATTCTCTCCCTCCAATCGCTTCTGATTGATGCAACTAGGGGTAAGTGAAGCGTAATTGCAGTGTCAACAAAGGCTGGTGGTGAATTAGAGATAGAAAGAGGTGTAGAGAGCAGAGGGAGAAGGAGGATGAAGAGTGGCTGGGCGCTGAGTTGGTTGCTGGGAGCAGTGTTGGGTGATTTGCTGCAGCATGGCTCCTGGCGGAGTCCCTTCCAGCTCTACCCTCGCTGGCTCTCCCTCGCCGGCTATGATAAGTTCTCCCCGCCCAAGCCAAATGGTTCTCCCCGTCCTTCGCTACAATTTTCACGCCTAATCTACTCATCTTAAGCCACGACGCCAGTCTTTGTTCGAGTCCAGTTCTACGTGGAGAATCTGGGCAACTTTCAAGTCACCACCATGGTTCGGAAGTTTTTGAAAAAACGATCAAAATCATATTGCCCTATTCAATTTTGCGCGGACAAGGCCAGCTTAAGCAGTTACCCCATTTTTGCGTCCGTCTTTCCGCATATATATATATATGTGTCATTCCGGGGCCCGGCCTCCGCGGTTTTTCAACCAAATTGGCTAAAATTTTGCATGAAGGTCCGCCTGGGTGGTATCTCCAGGCCATTTTTGGTGCTTCGCGTAATTTTGCGTTTTTCGCCCAAAACCTAAAATTTTGATGTTTCAAAGTACCAAAATTCATAAATAGCTGGTTTTTCAATGAAATTGGCTGAAATTTTGCATGAAGGTCCGCCTGGGTAATATCTCCAGGTCATTTTTGGTGCTTGGCGTAATTTTGCGTTTTTTTCCCAAAACCTAAAATTTTGATGTTTCAAAGTACCAAAATTCATAAATAGCTGGTTTTTCAATGAAATTCGCAGAAATTTTGCATGAAGGTCCGCCTGGGTAATATCTCCAGGTCATTTTTGGTGCTTGGCGTAATTTTGCGTTTTTTTCCCAAAACCTAAAATTTTGATGTTTCAAAGTACCAAAATTCATAAATAGCTGGTTTTTCAATGAAATTCGCAGAAATTTTGCATGAAGGTCCGCCTGGGTAATATCTCCAGGTCATTTTTGGTGCTTGGCGTAATTTTGCGTTTTTTTCCCAAAACCTAAAATTTTGATGTTTCAAAGTACCAAAATTCATAAATCGCTGGTTTTTCAATGATATTGGCTGAAATTTTGCATGAAGGTCCGCCTGGGTAATATCTCCGGGTCATTTTTGGTGCTTGGCGTAATTTTGCGTTTTTTCCCAAAATCTAAAATTTTGATGTTTCAAAGTACCAAAATTCATAAATCGCTGGTTTTTCAATGATATTGGCTGAAATTTTGCATGAAAGTCTGTCTAAGTGGTGGTTTAGGACCTTTATTGGGGTTTTGCAAAATTTTAGATTTTTTTCTAAAAAACTTAATATTTTGATGTTTCAAAACTGAACTAAATCCCTTGTTTTTAAACAAAATTGGCTGCAATTTTGCATGAAGGCTGGCTGGAGGCTTTGGACCATTAATTGGGCTTTGAGAAATATATGGGGTTTTCCCTAAAACATAAAAGTTTGATGTTTCAAAATTGAAAAATTCATTAATCCTTGGTTAATCAACCCAATTGGCTAAAATATGCTCATGTAGCTTCACAATATTGCTTGGAATAGAGGCCGCGCATCTTGGCGACAGCCGAGAATACATTGTCGTTCTTTCTATCAGATAGGCCCAAAGGGGGATGGAGTGAGAAAATGAGAGTAGGGTAAATTGCAGGACTACGACCTGGACATCTATTTCATCGAGCAGTGGCGGGACTTCCGTCTGATGCACAATGAGAGCGGCTGTCAGAGCATCAACGACCGGGATGTGCTGGCCCAGCTTTGGCTGCCCGACCTGTAGGCCCTTCCTCCTTCAGTCCCCCCAGCTTCACTCCTCATGCATGTGCCTTCCTTGACCGGCTCACAGCTACTTCGCCAACTCCAAGACCGCCTCCTACAACGACGTCACCGTGCCCAACTTTGCCCTCCTCGTCTGCCCCGACGGCAGCATTCGCTACTCCACTCGGTTTATTCTTCATTCCCTCCCAACCACCAGCTTCTTTCACACTCTTCCTTGACAGAATTGCCCTCAAAATGAGCTGCATGATGGACCTGAAGCACTACCCCTTCGACGTACAGCACTGTGGCGTCAAGATCATGCCCTGTTCCTATTGCTTCCGCATTTCCCTGCTTGGAAGAGACGGGGGCTTTGAGACGGGACACACGTGGACAAGCTGATTGCCAGCTGGGCGGAGAAGGATCACGGACAGAGCATCCAGCCCATCACCATCGATCCGGAGATCATTGAGACCGACCTAGCTCTCAAGGCTACCCACGTCAACACCTGCCATGCCGTCTACTACGGAAGTAAGCCACCATTGCATTGCCAAGCTGATTGCCAGCTGGGCGGAGAAGGATCACGGACAGAGCATCCAGCCCATCACCATCGACCCGGAGATCATTGAGACCGACCTAGCTCTCAAGGCTACCCACGTCAACACCTGCCATGCCGTCTACTACGGAAGTAAGCCACCACTTCCCTGCTCCTTTCAAATTTCGTTGAAATGGAAATGAGCAATTTGGTGCATGCAATGAAAGGCTGGTTGATGATTGGCAGAGCGGTACAGCTGTCTGCTGGGCACCTTCACGCTGCAACGCACGCTCTCCCTGTCCCTGATACAGACCTATGTGCCCACCACCTTCATTGTGGTTCGCCTCACTCTGCCTCTATGTACCGGCCCAGTTAGAGGATCAGATGGCTGCAGGTAATCAGCTGGATCAGTTTCTGGATTGACCCTTCGTCAGTACCTGGTTGGGAGTTGAGAGAGAGTTTGAAAGTTTGATAGAGAGTGGGTGCATAGGTCGGGTGGGACTGGCGGTGACGACTCTGCTGACGCTCTCCACCCAAGCCGCTGCCCTCACCTTCCAGCTCCCGCCCGTCGGCTATGCTAAGGTATCTTCGGCATCCCCTGGACAGATGAAGAGGGAGGCTGGGGCCCTTAGGCCCTGGACTACTGGCTGGGCAGCTGTCTGCTGTTCCTGTTCGGGACGCTGGTGGAGTTCACGGTGGTCAACAACTACACACGCCGCTGGCAGAGTGCCCTGCGCAAGATGCAGACTCTCCAGACGCCTGAGGCCCAGGTGCTTCCCACACTCTCTCTAGACTCTCTCCACCTGGCCTCAAGCTTTAGCACTCCCTCCACTCCATCCTTCAGCCTTTGTTGACCACGGAGGAGGTGAGGCCTTTTCTCGCCCGTTCATTCTACCTACCACCAGTCTAGCATCAGCATGTACCCTGGCTTAGACCGTTTTACAATAAATTGCGTAGCCTTCCAAACTGCCTAGTACAGCTTTAGAATCTCCCAAACCATGCAAACACTGAACCTGAAAATTGAATTTCATATCATCAATTCATATCCAGAAACTAATCCCATCAAGGATCAGTAATCATCCTGGAGCTGCTGTCTAGAGCCAGCATTTGCTTTGCCGTATACCCAGCTTGCTCGCCTATTGTTTCTCCCCATGAAATACCAGCCCTTTTTTACCTCCTTGCGCATGCACCCCGCTCTGTGGAGCAACCACCTCATTTTTAGGCTATAATACCCTAGCCATAGACAGATATCTGGGAGAAGGAAGGGCTTGAAAGAGGCAGGGGATGAGGTTGCAGGTGGTGGGGGTGTGGGGCGACATGGGCTACATGCCGAACGGGGCCGCCAACCTCGGCGAGGAGGCCATGGAGCTGCGGCCGCGATTGCCCAGACGCCTCCCACGCTCTTCCACCTACGTTCCTTCACCTAGCCATCCACCCACGACCATCCAACCACCCCAGATGCAGGACGAGAACCTCCTGCCTCAGCAGCAGCGCTGGCAAAACGTCCAGGCACTGCGAAGAAAAGCCCTGCTCATAGACAAGATTTCCCGCCTCCTCTTCCCACTAGCTTTTGCCGGCTTCAGCCTTCTCTACTGGTTCTTTCTTTCAGTTCACCTAGGCCAAGTCATTCAATTATCATTCAACGTTTACTACCCTCCAACTTATCACGCTCATTGTGTTGTGTTATTTGTGGACATCTTTCAGGCCGAACTTTGGCATTTTTCCGCTTGATTTTTTCCGCCGAAAAGATGAAAGTGAGGCTTGCAGCTGGAAGACAAGCCATTGAACAGAAAGAAATCTTAGCAATAAAACTCGTGCTTAAAGAGCTGATTGAACCGATGAGAGGCCGTCAAATAACCCAGGTAGGATAATTTTGCAAGGGCAGAGAAGTGAAGGTGTTCGTAAATAAATCATTCGTCCGGCGATTATTGAACTGACGTGGGACGACTGGCTGCCGTCTGGTCGTGAATAGGAGGAAGCGGGGAGGAGGTCGGGGCTACCTGTGCAGAGCCTCAGTTTGGCAAAAGGCAAGGACATGGAAGGACGGCTAACCTCGGCGGGCGGGGTGAGGGGGCGGAGTGGAGAGGTGGTTGTGGCCCGGCATCTCCTTCTGCCCCAGCTCTTGGATGGAAGGGGCCTCCTTAGCCTCCGCAGCTTCAGGCGAGACTTGGCCCTGCTCCACCGCGGCAGCAGGCTTTTCCTCCTGCTCCCCCACCGGCGGCGTAGCAGATGCTTCTGTCTGCTCTGCTCTCGGCTCCGACGGCGTCAGCTGGCTATCAGCCGTCTCCGACCCTTGGCTTTCTGTGCCCATCTCTCTGGGCTCATCTCCAGCTCCTTGTAGGGGTTGAGCTTCGTTTGTCACTGTTGCCGCTTCCTCTGCCCCCGCTGCTTGCTCAGGGGCCGGAAGAACCTGTTCAGAGCTCAGTCCTCTGCTCACCTCATCTTCAAGCACTGGCTGCACGGCAGGTTCTTCAACCGGCTGAGCTGCTGGTTCTGCTGGCCTCTCAGGCTGGGCTTCAGCACTGCCATCTTCTTCTCCTTCTCCTGCGGTCACTACATCTCCGCCATCCGCCTCAGTACTCTCTTGCGTCGCAGTCGTTTCTGTATTCTCAGCCGCAGCAGAAATTTCAGTCGGCAGGTGAGACTCTGGGTGAGGTTCTTCGTTAGTTTCCATCCCCTGGGAATTGGCCTCAGCTGAGGAGTCTACTGCTGCTGCAACCTCCTGCCCTAAGCCCTCCGCTTCTTCTTCAGGCACTACCGGCGCCGATGGCGCATTGGCCGCTTCTTCTTCACCCCTTGCTCCATTCCCTGTCTCAGACTCTCTTTCATATTCTCCTGCTGCTACAATCGCTGCATTTTGCTTGGAATCCGCATCACCCGCCCCAGATTCTCCTGGCTTCTCTGCCGAGGGCGACTCGCTCACTTCCGCACTTTCAACGCCGGCACTTTGTTCAGTCGCCTGCTCTGGGAGTTGAGGCTGCACTTGCCCTGTGGAAAGAAGGGACTTTGACTGAGACTCCGCTGCAGGCTCTTCATTCGTTGCCTCTTTGACGGATTCGGTGTGAGCTGCTGCTGCTGCTACCTCCTGCTCCGATTGGTTCAGCTCTTCTCCAGGAGCTTGCTGGGCAGATGGGGCGGAGTCCAGTTCTTCTCCACCGGTTGGAGCAGTCACAGCCTCAGGCTGCTCGGCTGCCTTTCCCTCCTCTCCTGCTTCTGCAATCGCTGCATCCTCCGCTTCAGCTCCTTCCTGCTCTCCTGCTTCTGTCTTTTCTGCGCCAGCATTTTGCTCAGCTGCCAGCTCAGGGGATTTCAGGCCTCACTTGCTCTGTTGACGGGGGAGACGGTGGCTGGGACTCCGTAGTAGGCTCTACCTCTGTTACTGCTGCTGCTACCTCCTCTGTGGCTGCTGCTGCTACAGACTCCTGCTCTGAGTTCTCCCATTCCTTGCTCCTTTCTTCAGGCCCTTGCTGTGCAGTTGGGAGGAAGTGGGCTTCTTCTCGACCGTCAGTCACTGTCTCTGTCTGCCCCTTGGACTGCGCTGGTGCATCTTGGCCTTCTGCCTCGATGCTTGCATCCTGGGAGGCATCTGCGCCCGTCAGCACAACTCCATCTTTCTCCACCGACACTTCAACTTTCTCTTCGACTTCATTCGGAGCACTTTCTTCTCCCATAGGCCCAAGGCTTTCAGGAATCGCTTGCTCGCTTGGCAGAGGAGATTGTGGACGGGGCTCCGAACCGGGCGTTTCCTCTGAAGTCCGCTCTTCTCCATTTATTCCAGCTGCTTCCTTTGCCTCAACCGGTGTCTCAGCTGCTCCTTCGCTGGCCTGTTCAGCGTGAGACTGGGCTTCTTCCCGCCCATCCTTCTCTGCCGGCTGCTGTCCTGCTGGCAATTCTTCTGACTCGCCTTTGGCTGGGCCAGTTTGCTCCTCCGCTTCCACTACGCCTGGCTCCTCTCTCACGCCTTCCGTCTCTGTCCCATCCTCAACCAGGGCCTTGTCCTGGTTGCTGTCGCTTGTCTCCGCGCTCTGCTCAACCTCCCCCATTGCAGCTCCACTTCTTGCTCCTTCAGCTCCGCACTCGCCGCTGCCTCGCTTCCAGTCAGCCCGCCTGCCTCCTCTTCATCACCTGCTGCGGCCGTGCTCCCCATTTTCTCTTCTTCCTCAGCTCTGGCCTTCACTGCCGCTTCTTCCTC